>VDFB02203010.1:0-20888 GCA_007258455.2 Sequoia sempervirens | reverse complement strand
ATGGATTAGTTCATACAAACTTACTAAATGCTCCTATGAAATAATGCATCATGCCTTCATATAAAATATAACAACACAAACTAATTGAGAGCATAAAATAAAGATACATATCTATCCCATAGTGGATTGGTGCTTCTTTGATGTGGAAAGAAGCCATTTCCCAATCCTTGATAAGCTTGATGTTGCAAATGATGATGGGAAAAATTAGCTCTCTATGTAAAGAAAGTAACTTTACATAGATTGTAGATGAAATGCTAAGATTGTGGAGGATTGAAACAATAGAGGAGACCTATATTTATGGAAAAAAATGATAGAAGAATGCCAAACATGGAGGATGTGGGACTAAAGATCCACCAATGAGAAGAGGCCACTTGTCAACTTCTGATAGGCTGGAGGATGAGCACATTTTGGTCAATATTCCAAAGAGCGGGAGATTCAAATTTGAATTTGTGAATTAAATGTTGAGTGGGGGACATGAAAGAGAGAAGTTATTGCAATGTTAGAAGGGACACGTCAACTTGTCTTCATATTCAAAATTGAGGGAATATTCCATTTTTATGCCAAGTTGAAAAAAATGATGAATTTATAAATGAATTAAAATGATTTATTGGTGCAAGTGGGAAAAGCTAGAGGATGTGATGGGCGGTTAGATTAGGTTAATCAGGATTAGATTAGCTTAGGTGATGATTAAGATTCTTTGAACCATTTGACTTGAATATTTTGATTTATTTAAATCAAGAGGGGAGAAATATGAATTTTGAGATTTAATTAAATAAAGTCTTGATTTATTTAATCAAAGAGGGAATGATAGGCTTAAATTAAATAAAGTTAATTTATTCAATTTAAGTTGATAATCCTTAGAGATTGAATTAAATGAACTTGATTTTCCTAATGAATGGTTTTAATGAACTTGATTAACTTTATGAGCGGATGAATGTGAACTTGGTTTACTTGATGAATGGACCTAATTAAATACATGATGCTAATTTTGCATGTCTACAGTATGCATTGTACAGTCGATATACTTGATTATTTTACTATGGAAGCAATGTAACCTTTATTGTTATTATATGGTAGAGTATGGTGTGTTGCATGTGTCTAGAGGTTGTTTGTTTTTCCTAGGAAGCCCTTTTACTATCTCCTAGCATGGGGGGTGTGCCTTCGGTAACTACTTGGTTGGGTGGAATGTGAACCTTACTTGATGAATGGACCTAATGAAATACATGATGCTAATTTTGCATGTCTATAGTATGTATTGTGCAGTTGACATACTTGATTAATTTACTATGGAAGCAATGTAACCTTTATCGTTCTTATATGGTATAGTATGGTGTGTTGCATGTGTCTAGAGGTTGTTGGTTTTTCCTAGGAAGCCCTTTTACTATCTCCTAGCATGGGGGGTGTGTCTTCGGTAACCACTTGGTTGTGTGGAATGTGCACCTTACTTGATGGATGGACCTAATTAAATACATGATGCTAATTTTGCATGTCTACAGTATGTATTGTGCAGTTGATATACTTGATTATTTTACTATGGAAGCAATGTAACCTTTATTGTTCTTATATGTTATAGGATGGTGTGTTGCATGTGTCTAGAGGTTGTTGGTTTTTCCTAGGAATCCCTTTTACTATCTCCTAGCACGGGGGGTGTGCCTTCGGTAACCACTTGGTTGGGTGGAATGTGCACCTTTCACCATTGGGTTTCCACTACATGTTCATGATGGCAGGATCTTCCAGATTGGAGAGCTCATGTGTACTAGTTGATATGTTTTATTTCTTATGTTATTTTGCATTAGTTGGATACTTTGTATATGTACTACTCCTCATTTGTATTCGAGGATGATTCTTGTATCATTTTCATTGTAACATTATTGTATGATCCTCCTCTTTTTGGAAATGAGTCTTGTAACTGCTACATGGAATGTATGCAATCTATGAATGATTCTATAATGTATTTTGTATCTTATGTGATGAGTTTAATGCTATGGATGTATATTATTTATTTCATGAGTATTATTTATATGCTATGGATTAGTTTACTTTTTTAAGTTAAGGGATTTAAATGTAAGCATTGTTGCATACCTTAGAGGATGTATGCATTAAGTGTAGTTCACTTTACTTATAATTAATTACATTTAAAAAAAGAAATGTTACACTTATGTTATGTTTGCATCGTCCTCTAGGATTACGTGGTGGGGCATTACACATGGTATCAGAGCCCAAGTTTAGACATTGGGTGATATAGGTAATGTTGTACGCATTAAGATGTTAGTTGCATAGGGTTTAAGTTTACTTACCTTGTCTTATACCTTGTTATGTCTATGTAGGATCATGGCACCTAGGTGAGGTCATGGTAGAGGTCATGTTCATGGCAAAGTAGGCGGTCGTGGTGGTAGTCAGCAAGATTCACCTCCCCATGTTTCCCATGACTCTAATTGTGAGGAACATCGGGCTTCCCAAAATGCTCTGGGAGGTGATAATCAGAATCAAGATCCACAAGGGATCAAGAGAACTTAGTTGTGTCATTTGTTAGTGAAGAATCTTGCTCACCTTAGGCTGAGGCAAGACAAAGATCATATTAATATAGCTGAGAGAGAGGTACTAGCACAACCAGAGGAAGACATAGTTCTTCACATGAGAGACCCACTTAGAGCTCGTCCGCCCACTTTTGATGGTTCTAGAAGTGGATTAGAGGCTGAGACATGGTTGATATACCTGAACTGGTGATTTTATATGCACCCTTACGGTAGAAACACCAAGGCCAGATGTGCGATCATGCACTTACGAGACTTTTCATCTACCTTGTGGAGATTGGAGGAGAAGAAGCTCCATATTGAAATTAATTTTGTGTCTTGGGATATGTTCTTAGAGAGGTTTAGAACCAGATTCCTTTCTGACCATTGGCGACAACTTCATGGAGATGAGTTTCATGCTCTATGACAGATGTCCATGTCAGTGGAATAGTATAAGCATCTATTTTATGAGCTCAAGTAGTTTGCTAGCATTGGTGATGATGAGGGCTTACTTGTTCAACATTTCATTAGGGGCTTAAATGCCTGAATCAATGGTGGTGTTCGAGTTTTCAAACCCAAGACCATAGAGACAACAGTAGAGAAGGCCAAACTAGTGGAGGAGAATTTGGTGATGGCGTTGGGTGGCCATACAGGAGTGCAAATAGGAAGTGCTTTAGCTATAGGACCTAGTTTACATAATGGCTAGGCTTAGGGAGCTAGACCACCTAGGACATAGTAGGTGGTTGCACAGAGTGGTCAACATCAAAATTCATAGGGGAAACAAAAGAATTTTCAGCCAAGATAGGGAGACAGGTATCAGTTAGGGGGTGACAGGAACTGGAGGAAAAATAAATGCCCCAACTTTGAGTAGCCAGCATAGAGTACACAATTTACCTATAATAAGGGTAGCACTTAGCAGTCAAGTGCACCTCCTAGAGGTAGAGGATTCATAAAGCATATAGGATGTTTTTCTTATGGCCAGCAGGGTCACATAGCGTGATAGTGTCCTAATAAGGGCACATCAGGTTATACTCAGAGGTCAGCGGCATCAGAGCCAACTGTTGGAGATGCGGGTGGAGGTCATCGAATATTTGTTGTAGTTGAAAACCATTAGGCTGATCACCAGGGCACAATGGTAGAGACTTCTAGTATGTTACAGGGTAACAGGGTTACCATTTTATTTGATTGAGGAGCATTAGATTCTTTAATTTCATTGTCTGTCATGGTACATAGTAGACTAAGGGTAGTAAAGCAAGACATTAAGTGGCAGGTCAAATTAGCCTCTGATGTTAAAGTTACAATGCATTCCCTAGTACTAGATTGTAGATTGGATATTGGATCCTTTCACACTACAGTAGACCTTTGCATTATACCATTGGGGTTGTATGACATCGTCTTAGGGATGAATTGGTTTGAGGCTCACAGGGTCATTATTGGATGTCGACACAATACAATTCGATGCATTGATGTATCTAGTAGAAAGGTTGAGATAGTGGGAGTTCAGAGACCCATATCATTGAGGATAATCTTGGCTATGCGATTGAGGAGATGTGTATGTCAGTGATGTCAATTGTTTGTAGTGATAGTAGATGACTTGGAGTTGGGTGATAGTGAGGAGAAGGTTTCTCTTGATAGCCACCCCATACTTCAGGAGTATCTAGATGTATTTCTTGATGAGATTCTAGGGATGCCACCTCAGTGTGACATTGATTTCAAGATTGATCTTATACCAAGTGTTGAGCCTATTTTATGAGCTCTATATCGTATGACTACATAGGAGCTTAAGGAGCTTCACTTGTAGCTAGAGGATTTTCTAGCAAAGGTTTTCATCTACCCTAGTGTTTCACCTTGGGGAGAAATAGTAATATTTGTGAAGAAGAAGGATGGTTCTCTCCATTTTTGCATAGACTATCGTCAGCTGAATAAAGTGACAATAAGGAATCTATATCCCTTACCTAGGATTGATGATTTGGTTTATCAGATCAAGGCTACTATGGTCTTTTCAAAAATTGATCTTAAGTCAGGTATCATCAGCTACGTATTTTTGAATCCGACATTCATAAGACGGTGTTTCACACATGTTACGATCACTACGAGTTTATAGTGGTACCATTCAGGTTAACAAATGTGCCATCTATGTTCATGAGCTTGAAGAATAGAGCCTTTCACACTTATCTAGATAGATTTGTATTAGTTTTTCTTGATGATATATTGATCTATTCCAAGAGAGTAGAGGAGCATGAGGAGCATCTGAGGCAGGTTTTGTAGTGTTTGAGAGATAATCAATTATACGCTAACCTGTCCAAATGTGAGTTCTTCAAGACTAAAGTTAAGTACCTTGGACATTTGATATCAAGAGAGGGTATTGCAGTAGATCCTGTAAAGATCCAAGCGATTATTGATTGGCCTACACCCACTAATGTGGTAGAGATATGCAGTTTCATAGGATTAGCAAGTTATTAAAGACGCTTTGTTCATGGTTTCTCTAGGATAGGACATCCTATCACTTCTCTTAGAAGAAAAGGGAAGAAATTCATTTGGTTAGAGCAGTGTGAGGTAGCATTTTAGACTTTGAAGGAGAGTTTGACTAGTGCACCGATTCTTGCGATACCTAATCCTACTGGAGATTTTGTTGTTTATACAGACACATCTTTGGAGGGATTAGGAGCAGTTTTGATGTAGGATGGTCGTGTTATTGCATATGAGTTGCACAAACTCAAGGATCATGAGCTAAATTAAACCACACATGATCTTGAGTTGGCAGTGGTAGTACACTCTTTGACAAGATGGAGGCATTTCCTATTATGGCATAGATTTGAATTGCATAGTGACCATCAGAGCTTAAAGTACATCTTTACGTAGCTTAATATAAATTCCAGGAATAGGTGATGGATGGAATTCCTTTATGAATATGACTTTGAGGTGAAGTTCATCCAAGGAAAAGAGAACGTAGTTGCCGATGCTCTCAACAAACAAAAACACGAGTTGTCAAAATTGACTCTTAGTGTGGATTTGAGGAGCCAAATTCTTTCTACAGTTCCTGTAGACAGTTGGCATCAGGAGATGAGATGAGAGATAGAGATAGGTAGGACTCTTGAAGGTAGATTATTAGGTTATTCTCTAGAGTCAAATGGTTTTTTGAGACACATGGAATGCATTTATGTTCCATCTTCTGGAGATCTTCATACCTTGGTTATGATAGAGGCACGTCGGGCACCTTATTCAACTCATCCAGGAGTGAAGATATGCATGTCAATTTGCGATAGCTATACTTTTGGCCAAGTATGAAGCAAGATATTTTTGAATTTATGTTGAGGTGTTTGGAGTGTCAATGAGTGAAAGGTAAACAACAACATTTGGCAGGACTTCTACAACCACATTTAGCACCAGAATCGAAATTGGATATAATCTCGTTGAATTTCATTGTTGGGTTACCCAATTCTTCACGATGACACAATGCCATTATGGTGATGGTGGATAGGTGTATGAAGGTATCCCACTTCTCACCTATTCCTTCATCCTATAATGCTTCATCTGTTTCTAGAGTGTTCAAGGGAGATATAGTTAGGTTGCATAGTATTCCTCATCAGATCATTTCTGACAGGGATCCTATGTTTACCTCATCTCTTTGGACATCATTGCAACATGCGATGGGGACGTAGTTGAACTTCAGTTCATCATATCACCCTGAGACAAATGGAAAGACTAAGAGGGTCAACCAGATCCTTGAGGATATGTTATGCATGTATGTGATGGACCAACATACATGATGGGAGGACTATCTCCATTTAGTGGATTTTTCTTATAACAATAGTCATCAGAGTTCGATTGGTATGCCTCCTTTCTAGGAATTGTATGGATGACCATGTCAGACTCCTTTGAGTTGGGATCAATTAGAGGATAGAGTTCTATTGGGTCCTAAGATGGTTTAGGATATGGAGCAGCAGGTGATATGCACCAGGGAACATTTAGCTGCTGTACAGGATAGCCAAAAAAAGTATGCAGATGTGTATCAGGTGGATTTCCACTTTGCAGTAGGTGATCAAGTCTTTTTACAAGTGCATCCATGAAAGAGTCCAATCTAATATGGAAGGGGCTATAAGCTCACACCTCTCTTTGTCGAGCCATTCGAGATTCTTGAGAAAATTGGGCCAATAGCGTACTACCTTGCTTTACCACCCAGTCTCTTGTGCATACACATTGTATTTCATGTTTCAGTACTCAGGCCTTATCACCCTAAATATATATCACATCCTTGATTGGAATGCCTTATAGGTAGAGGATGGGTAGCTGGCTTTGGAGCCCATGGCCGTCATGTAGGATATGAGACTTTCTCTTAGGGGTCGAGATATTGAGTAGGCTAGGGTCCAGTAGGATCCTAGAGATGATACTTCGGCTACTTGGGAAGATGCGACTAGGATGAGGGAGCTCTATCCCTATTTGTATGCAAGGTTCCAGGACTAAGCTTGATCCTTGGGGGGGAGGATGTAGTACCCCTTCGATATGATTATATTTTTAGACAGTTCTTTTACTTTCATAGACCATGATACTATGTTGTTATTATTTGATCACTAACATTGGAGCGATGATGGTTTTTATATTGTGATGTGATGGTACAGAATATAGATGATTATTGATTATGACATGCTTTATGTTTAGCATAGTTGATTATTTTAGTTGATATTGATATATGCTCATATGTAGTTAATTGATATTTTAGTTTTGTTAGTTTTGATGTGAGACTATATTGGTGAAGGGAATGGGATTGCATCACTCACTTGCAAGCACCTTGTGATTCTTTTATTTTCACTTCACGGTGTGATTGTTTATAATCTATATACATGTATGACATATGTTTTATTGTAGTTTTGTAGGTATAGGACATCGACTCCACCTAGATTCATAGGTTTGAGCGTGTCCATTGCCCAACAAAATAGTTGATTAGGAGATAGAAATGGGGTTTCCTTTTCAAGCCACAACCCTAGTCACAGTGTGTCATTCGTCTTTGTTTGGTTTTACTGAGTTGTTATTTTTTCCACGATTGTCTTGTCATTTATTTATTTTGCAAAGTATTTTCTGTGGGAAATTAATATTAATTAATGCTTTTAATGATTTTTAGTGATTATTTAATTAATTTTGATTAATGTTGTTAGAAGCTTTATATTTGATTTAATTAATTCAATTAAATTTATTTTGTAAAGTGATTTAATCTTTGAAATTAAATTTATTTTATAAAGTGCTTAAATTGATTGGATTAAATTTAATTAGAAATTAATATGTGAATTATGAATTATTAAATGCATAAACATCTTGTAATTATTTTAGAGGAAATATCTATGATTTGGTTGAAAAGATATTTTATATGTGACATGTGTTAAAAAAAAATACTGTTGTCGGGAATTAATTCTTGGAGAGAATATTTGCATTAACTGAAAGAGGAAAAAGGCTAGTTCATAGAATTAAGAATTTAGATATTTGGTAGAGGTTGTTGAATATTGAAAAAGAAGATCTTGGGAAATTTTAGCTCTGGTTTTTATTTTCTTCTTTCTGGAAAAGTGGATATTTTGGAAGAAGCTTTGGAAAATTGGAATCTAAAGACAAAGCTCTACTTCAAACATCAATTCCTCAAGCATTCATAAACAGGTTCTTTAATTTTTTTTTATTGTTATGCAAATTGGAAAGATTTCTTGTACAAGAAGAATATGTTATTTGTGTAGAAGCTTTAATTTATTTTTTAAATTTGAAAGATTGTTGTGTTTGGAAAAAAATTCATGAAAAATTTAGAGCTTCTGTAGAAATTGCTTTTAAATAATAGAAAAATCAGAAAAAAATTATAGTGAAATCTGAGAGCCTCTGTAGGAAATTGCTTTTAAACAATAGAAATCCTAGGGGGAAAACAATAGAAGATTTGGAAAATCTCTATAGGAATGGATTTAAAATCTTCGTGCCAAAATTTGGAAGATTAATGTTTTGTTTTGTTTTTCCCAATTACTTCTATTTGGCTCGTAAATTGAATCCTCTATAAAATTTTGTAAATACTTCCTATAGAAAGATTTTTGTGAAAATAATTTTCCCAACTCGAGCATTCATGTTATTGAATATATATATATGATATTAAAAATCCCTATAGAAAATCCTTTTGGAAAATGCATATTAAAAAAATAGACTATAGAAAATTTGTATGGTGATTTAATTTACAAATCGTAGGTTTTAAATTTTTTTAAAAATTGAAGGTTTATGGGGGAAGGCTGGGGTTGTCCCCTCAACCTCCCCCCATAGGGAGGCAGATTGTGGAGACAATCTAGCACTGCCTTCACAGGCCATGCCCAGCGTAGCATCCCATAGTCCTAGCCCCCATATGGGAGCCGCTGTGTAAATAGCGTTGCTTTAAAATTTCATCTGCCATCTTTTAATATGTACGATTTTAATTATTATATTATATATATATATAATATTCATATATATATATATATATGTGTGTGTGTGTGTATATAAATAAATGTATATATATATATGTTTATTATTGTTTGAAAATTTCTAAATTAATATTAAAATATAAATATACATATAAATATACATATATATATATATATATATATATGGATATAATAGGTGCATACAATAGCACAAGTTAATTATTTTAAAATGAAAAGTTCTAAAAGAGAAAATTTGAATTTCTATATAGTTAACATTGGGAAATTGATCTAAAACAAATAGATTTAATTTTTTTATTATCTATAAACAATATTTCATTAAGTTAGATTACTTTGAGCAATGTATTATTGTTTTCTTGAAGCGGAAATTGGATTTAGGAAATCCTAATTGTAAATTTATTTACTACTTGAATTGCCTATTTAAATTATGATTTCTTCTATTCTCATTTTTGGGGGAAATCAATTTTTTGTGATTTTGTATGTCTTCCAGATGATGTTATTTTTTGAGGGGGTTGTGTTTTATGTTTCATCCCTTTCATTTTCCTTGGGTAGTGCACTTGGTTGTGATTCAGTTTAAACATTCGGTTACTACGAACGGGATGTGTTTCCTTTTGTATTATGGATGATATTTATTATCAGTTTTTATGCACTTTATCTACCCTTGGTTTGTGGATTAGATCCTTGTGTTGTCAATAGGGGAATGGCTCTCAATGGGGGCCGACACACAAAGTGGTGCCAGGGTAACTCATGTGAGAGTTAAATAATTTAGTAGAAATTAAAAAAATGTATTAGGGGAAAGGGTAGCTTAAATCATAGAACTTGTTAATTGTGCCTCGCTCATGGGATCAAGGGCTTGTTTAGACATGGGATAAGACAAGAAGTCCTAGAATGGAAAGATCATTATCTTATCCCTTTGAAATATAATTGATTCTGCATTAGTTTGCATGTGGGGGTAGGGGTTATGAGAGGCTACTAGGGTAACCCAAGATGGGGACCGGGTCCTAGGAAGATTTTCCAGGGTAACCCATATAGCTTTGTGATGACACTCCTCCTATGACAACAATATGTATTGTGTAGTTGATATACTTGATTATTTTACTTTGGCAACAATGTAACTTTTATTATTCTTGTATGGTATAGTATTATGTGTTGCCTATGTCTAGAGGTTGTTGGTTTTTCCTAGGAAGCCCTTTTACTATTTCCTAGCATGGGGGGTGTGCCTTCAGGTACCACTTGGTTGGGTGGAAGGTGCACCTTTCACCGTTGGGTTTCCACTACATGTTAGTGATGGCGAGATCTTCTAGATTGGAGATCTCATTTGTACTAGTTGATATGTTCTATTTCTTATGTTCTTCAGTATCAGTTGGATACTTTATATATGTACTACTCCTCATTTGTATTCGAGGAGGATTCTTGTATCATTGTCATTGTAACATTATTGTATGATCTTCCTCATTTTGGAAATGAGTCTTATAACTATTGTATGCAATCTATGCAATCTATAAATTATTCTTGAATGTACTTTGTATTTTATGTGATGAGTTTAATGCTATGGATGTATGCTATTTATTTCATGAGTATTATTTATATTCTTTGAATTATGTTACTTTTGTAAGTTAAGGGATTCAAATGTAAGTGTTGTCGTGTACCTTAGAGGATGTATGCATTAAGTGTAGTTCACTTTACTTGTAATTAATTACACTTTAAAAAAAAATTTGTTACACTTCTGTTATGTTTGCATCATCCTCTCGGATTACATTATGGGGCGTTATAATTAGTGGTTGTCAATTGAGAAAGAATGGTGAATATTATACGATAGATAAAAGAAAGTATAGATCAATGATTGTTGGAATTCTAAATCTAACTACTACTAGACTAGATATCATGAATGTAGTTTGTCTTATGGAAAGATTTCAAGAAGATCCCAAATAATCACAAGTTGCATCAATTGAAAGGATATTTAGATAATTGAAGGGAACACTAGACTTTGGTTTGGGGTATCCTAGGGATACTAATTTCTACTTTAATGCATATATGCAGATGTAGATTGGGCAGGTTGTACAGATGACAAAAGAAGTATAAGTGGAGGTGCTTTCTTTCTTGGAAGTGTATTGGTTTCATTATTGAGTAAGAAGAAAAATTTAGTATCATTATCTACTATAGAGGTAGAGTATATTTAAACAACATCATGTTCTACTTAGGTCTTCTGGATGAAGCAAATATTGAAGGATATCCTAGAGTATCATATGATGTACCTATTTCTATCAGTTGTGATAATTCAAGTGCTATCATTATTTCAAATATCTTGGTAATGCATTCAAGAACAAAACACATCTCTATCTAGTATCACTTTATAAGAGAGAAGCTTGTAGAGAATGAGGTGAAGCTAGAGGGTAAAAGCACAAACCTGTATCACACTTTCTAAAGGAATTGGCTAATTACAAAAAAAAAAATTGAACTTCGACCACATAAAAGTGGTCCTTTTGTTTTGAATTTCAAAATGATGTAAACTAATGAAATGTATAACTTTTGATGAATTTTATTCCTATAATTTTTAATATTTTTAAAAAAATGGTTTTCATTCTTTTTTTATCAATTTAAGAACATATTTTGGAATGTTGAAAATTTCAGAATTTGACAATTTTCATGAGATATCAACTATTGTGTATTTTTTTTATCATTTAAAAAAAAAAAATTGTACCATTTTGAAGAAATCTCTCTCCTCTAGTGCACCATATATTTTTTACTTTTTTTAATATGTTCTACTATTTTTTTTTTAATTTCTAATCAGCCTCTTTTTCACCTTTAGCAACCTACTTGCATTATTTTTAAGAAAATATATGGGTATGTGCAAGATCATCATGGAAAAAACAGACCCTTAAATGTTGAAAAATTTAGAAAAATCAGAGTTAGGCAACTTGATGTAAAAATTTGAATAAGTTATCAATATTATTTCAAAAATGTGTAAGAATAGAATTTGTAGCAAATTGAATGTAGTCTCTAAACTACTAGGCTTATTTAAAAAAATCTATTTCGTGAAAATTTGAAATTTTAGTGTTGTAGTAATTAAAATTTATGGAAAAAATAAGAAGTAGGTGTGTCTAACCACCCTAACCACAGTAAAATGATAAAAAAATATATAATATTTTAGATATAAGTAGAGGACTCATGTTCCGATGTGATGCATATTTTTTTTATAATTTTTTTCCAAGTAAATAATTAATTATGAATTTTCTATTACAAATTTTACAAAATATAAAAACTCATATGTCTGACCACCTTAACTTGGTCAAAACTTCATGAAATTAATTTTTTTCTTAATCCTATACTATCTGAAGCATAGAATGTGACACATGTTTTGTATTCAAAAAATGTGATACCATTTGAAAGATATAGATGTTTTTCAATCAGCTTATCAATCAAGACTTTAGTCATAATTCAAATAGAAAATGAATAATAATTATTTATTAAATTCAAAGTAAATCATAATTTATATTGGTGCAAAGCTAAGTATCTCCTTTAAAAACCCTTTTCATTTCATCCATTTTTGGTAAAATAAAAGTCATCAGCCACATACCGTACACATGCCCATCATATTGCCACTTTTTGGCCCATCACGACCCTACATATACTGATATATTAAAACTAATCAAAATATTAAAAAAAATGCATATTTAGATTCACTATTCTGAGCTCTACAAAAGGGTATTTTTCTATTTAAAAAAAAACATTATTCTGACTGAAGAAATACTTTGTTAAAGTTGTTCAACTTTTAGAAAATTCTGAAAAAAGATGAGTTAGCTACTAACTAGGATGCCACATAGATAGTTTTAGTAGAAAGGGTTTCTATAGAAAGGGTTTCAGTTGAAACCCTTTCTATAGAAACCTCACACATTAAATAGTCCAATTTAAAAGCTAATTTCAAAGCGGGAAGGGGAAAAGTTATATTTTATTGGATTTATCTGAAACCTATTCAGGTAAAACCCTATGGGCCACGTATACGCCACGTGGTTTTAGTCGAAACCTATTTGGCTGAAACTTTTCTAGCCGAAATTGTTTCTCTCAAAACTATTTATTTGGCCAAAAGTGTGACACAGGTTTGTGCTTTTACCCTTAGAGTATGTACCTACAAAGGATCAAGTTGCAAATATTATCAACAAGGCTTTTCCTAATAATACATTTGAGTATCTCCAATAGAATTTAAGGGTTATTGTCCCTCCTTATTTCAACTAGATGCATAATTTGGTGCATCTATCCTGGTGAGAATTCAAGATACATTCTTGTTTCAATACTGATGATGAAGGCTACCTATCAAGGGGAGTAGGTAGTATTTTTTTTGTTTGATTCAGTCAAATGGAACATATCTGGTGTGCCTAAGGGGAGTGTGTAGAATAGAGAAAATAGTAAAGTGAGAAATGAAGAATGCGTATGTATAGTTGTAGAGCAGTGGAGAGGGACCAATTGCTTGCTAGTGTTGCCTAAAGTAAAGTATGATGGCATTCCCTAAAGAGAAGTGTGCAAGTTATGTATGTAGATATTAAAGGGGGAGAGTAGAAAA
The DNA here is from genome assembly GCA_007258455.2 of Sequoia sempervirens. Taxonomy (NCBI): domain Eukaryota; kingdom Viridiplantae; phylum Streptophyta; class Pinopsida; order Cupressales; family Cupressaceae; genus Sequoia; species Sequoia sempervirens. The sequence continues at coordinate 7,383 of VDFB02203010.1, read as the reverse complement.
GAAAAATTTTAAGTGTTGTCAAAAGATAAAGATGTTTCACTTTTCCATTGATGTCAAAGTGGGAGGGAGTAAGGTTTGAAAAACATAAGGAGATAATGAGGTCAAAAGGGAGAGTAATGGTTGAATAACTGCCTAGATAAGGGGAAATATTGCATAGAGAATGGTGTATGGAAATGAGAGTTAAATTGAGAGAGTGAAGTGTACCCCAATAAGGGGGAGTGTTTCTTAATGTAGAGTTTCTTTTGGTACTGATGGTTTTTTAGAGTTGGTATTTCCATCAATGACAAAGGGGGGGATTGTTGCAAGTATGCTACTAGTGTTGTCATTGATGTTAACAGTTGGTTATTGATATCAACCATTACTATGGTCAAGGAGATTTTTGCAGTGTTCTTAGTAGTAAGTGTGTTGCACTATGTTTCCCTTAGTATTGTCATTGATGTCAACCTCTAGTGTGGTGTTGAGTAGATATTATAGATATGGATATTATTGATATTGAAGATGTTGCAGTCATGATTATAAGGTGTTGTAGTATTGTGTTGGTGTTGTTGATGTAGTTGGTTCACTTGGTTTCCAACTTCTTTTGAGAAAATTTGAATATAAGACTATGTAGTGTGACAGAGGTGTGTTTAGTGTTTTCCTCTACATTTCTACATTGTTGGAGATATGTGCAATTTGGATATGATGATCAGAGGTGTTTATAGGTTCTATGTCAAAAAAATTTGGTTCTAGATAATTCTTTAGTGAAAGTTTTGTTTGATAGTTTGTTTGTTTGTATTGAAGGTTTCCTAAGAGAAATGAGATTGTAATGATTCCTCTGTTGTGAGGTTTCTTGTCTCATAGATTTTGGAACATTCTTATATTTAAGTTATATTTATCTTCTCTTCTAGCTTTCAGTATTGAGTCACTAGACAATTTCAGTTCTTATGTTGGATTTCAATAGTTGTGCATCATGATGTGTAGGATGTAAGAATTTTTTGTTTCAGGTGGTTGTGGTAGTGTTGTTGAATATTTTGATGATGTTGGAATATTCTAGGATGTTATGTGGATGTTCTTAAGTGTTACTATGTGGTTTGTGTGACCAAGAGAAGTATGTATTTGGTTTTTTGTACTGTTAGTTTATGTTTAGCTAATTTGGCATACAAGTGTTATTTTTGTAGGTTCCTCATTGATTGTTGATATTTTGAGTAGTTTGGTGATGTATATTTGGGTCCTAGTTAACCCTTAGTGTGGTTTTACTTCACTTCATTCCACCAAAAAAGTGTTTGGTGCCAACCTAACACTTTTGTGTTGCACATTTAAGGTGTATACATTTCATTAAGAATGACCTAATTGAGATTTTTTAGGTTGTGAATGGTATAAATACGAGTTGTAGTCTATGTTGATGTTGTGTGGCAAGTGTGAGATGTGAATTTGATCAAGAGTAGTGATCTTATTTCAAGATTTAATGTCTATGACTCCATATCTAGTGAACAAAAGGTGCCTACATTTTTATTGTGCTTGAAGTTATTGGAGGTAGTGAGTTGAAGGTTGTGGATGGCATAGAGTTGCAGTGGTGGATTTTTCTATTGCTCTGAGATAGTGAATCTCTCTATAATATTTTATCTTCTTTCTTCTTGACAATGAACCACCCAATAGTGATTCATTCATCTTCTTTTCCTTCTTCTAGGCAGTGAGCCCTTGGTAGTGAGCCCAATTGTATTGGTTGTTGTTATTCATATATATCAGAGTTAATCCTCATCATAATTTTTCCCTGCCTAGGTTTTTCCACATAAATTTTGTGTTCTCTTGTGTATGGTTGTGTTAATATTTTTGGTTCACATGTCTACATTCTCCTAATGCTTAATAAGGCTTTAAGTTTTGATAAGGATTTGAAAGTTAATGGGGTTTTTAATTTTTGTTAAGGTGCAACTAATTCACCCCCTCTCATTTGTCTTATGCATCTAATATAACATGCACCATATATTGGTCAACAAGTGCAAGTCCCTCTTAGATTTTTTATATGACATAAAGTATCTTATATTTCTAATATGAAGGATAAACATTTCAAAGAGAAAAAAAAATTAATATTAGAAGTTGACTTATCCTATTCTTTAAATTGTAGAGCTCAAAGAGATCCACATCCTTATAAATATTAAGCTAGTCATGACCATTTCTAACATTTTCAAGGCCAAAAACAACTTCTATAGTGAATAAATTGACTTTTCATTTTTTTATTCTTTAAAAATTACATTTTTAAGATTCCTATAATTAGGATTAAAAGTTAAGACACCTTTTATAACATCAACATTTAATTCATTTGTTACATGTTTGCTTAATGTATTTGATCTTTTAAAAAAAAATGGCAAAACATTCTTATGGGGTTTCAAGGAAGAAAAAATATTTCACATACAAAATATTGATCACCCAATCCACTTTTTATAAGGAAAATCATAAAAAAAATCAATATAGAAGAAAGCAAAAAACCATTGCTTTATAGAGATCAAATCTATAGTTTTTTAGGTCAAATTGGTAGGTTTTATCTATCCTATGCTTGTGGATGATACCCACAACAATTGATAGTAAGTTTAAATATTTCAAAGAATTCATCAACTATCACTATATTTCATGCACAATGATGAATCACATATAACCCATATATATTAGGTCTATTGCTAAATACAATTATTTATTTTATTTTATATTTGAGTAGTTATTTCTATTAACAAATATAGAATTTGAATATTTAATTTACTTACTTATGTGCCTAAAATTTATTAAAATGGTTTTAATTATTCATTTTACTATGAAACGTTATAGCTACATATCTTCTAATATTTTCCATTAATTAGCTATTAACTTAAAAATTTCTCATCTTATAGATTACATTACTTTTTTTGATCAAATTTGTGAAGTTTGGCAGGATTGGGAACTTGCATATGTTGGGGTTTATGTATTTTTTCTATCCTTATCCTTCCTTATATCATATCATGCCATTGGTGCTAGGAACCCTTTTAACTTCCATATTTATTCTTTTTTTTTAGCTAGTCATTTACTATTTCCTCAAACAACTTCAACCTAGAATTTCATGTTTGAATTGATATTTTGGCATGTTTTCACAATGGCTCCCTTGAACAGGTGGCTCTAGAAGTTTTTTCTTATTTTTTTTAGGAGTTATGCATTATAAATGCCCAAGATATGTGGTTTTACCCATCCTTGAGTTTCGAAATTCTTTTAAATGGTTAGATAATTTCAATTTGATAGGTTTATTTTGGAAGAAACCCCACTTGATAAAAAAAAATGCTATAAGACTAGGTCAACAATCATTTGGCCCCAAATAGGTTTTAGGTTGATGATGTCAAAAAAATCACTAAAATGTTCCTTAATATCTAAGGCTAGCCATGTTGATGCTATACTCAAACATGCCCCATTATATGTTGATGCATATTTTTTGGTCTCTAAACCTTAGAAGTGATATTTTTCATCTCATACAAGAATATTTTTTATGTGTTGACTGGGATTGAGTTCTTATGTTTACCCCTTCAATGCTAGAACTACCTAAACACCATTATCACTTTCTTAGGGAAGCTTCTTTGAGTTGAGCCTAATATATTTTATGTCTCATCCATGAAAAGTTTTTTTGTGAAGATTGACCTATCCATTCATCTAAAATAATCTATAGATATTCAACTTGGTAACCTTTTTTAGAATCAATATTTTTTGAAGAATGATGACACTTGGTCAAAAAAATAAATATGAACAATTGAATGCCCTTGCAAAAGTTAGAAATAATGGAAGTATACAATAAAAACAAGAATAGATGAAGATAATATTTAAATTACCTCTGACATATAAACTCACAATAGATGTAAATATTTATAGTTAAAATAAGAGCAACCAGATGTCCCCTAGAATCATGGTGAAGTGGCCTAAGAATTGACATGTACTCCAATGATCTAAGACTTGTGGAATGTAAAATTTAATGTAATTATCAATGCAAAAGAAGCACTCCTAATAAATATTATCTCAAAAATTGTATTAATCTATATAAATATTCTAAAAGGAATATCCTAAGAAATATCCCACACTAACAATCATCATCACACCCAATGTACACTTTACCTTAATCTACACAACACCTATTTTTAGTTTAATTTTATCAGTCATAAGATTAAAGATTTACCTTTACAAAATCCTAGAGACAAATCAACTCCATATTCACAAAAGGCTTCATAGTCTATAGAGGTTCCCATGTCAAAATTTAAGGAAGAACAGACAACAATATCTCATTGTAAAGGAAAAAATGCTAACCCTAAAAGTTATAGAATAATTCCCATGCAACTTTGGATCAACCAACTTCTATATTGCAGCCCAAAATTTTTTCACACACTTCAAATAAGAGGAAATATATTGTACCACCTACTGTTGATCCCTCCTCTAGGTTAATATTTTTTGAATGTCATAGTCAATGTCAATTTTATATTCTCTATTAGAATTCCTTGATCACTCTTCCCCATTAATTAAGCATTTTCAATCATCTTGTAGCCCACCTAGATGGTAAGAGGAGAGAGAGTATATTGTCAATAAGTGAAGATTTCTAATTTCCAACATTTAATTTGTTAGTTTCTCCTTGAGATATTCTTTTCATAATCACTATTATTTTCTTCACGAATTCGATAGTGATGATATGTCCCTTGACTCTCATTAATGAATTTACTCTACGAGAATTTCCTATGTCTTACTGATCTCCCAAATAAACATTAAATGTGGTATATTTAATAGAATTGGTTATTAGATGTTCTTTATTTATAGTGAGTTAATATTATTAGTCTTTTAATTCAATAGCTTGCGATGTCCTTTGGCCAATCAACTATATATTTTATACCAATCATAGTTCTATTCATGGAGAGGTTATCACCTTTCTCTATCCTATGTGGATTTAATAAATTATTACCATGGTTCTTACCCACTAACCATATGATTCAAATCCTCTTAAATATTGACAATCATTCTTTTGATATCCTAAATATTTATTCTTTCAATGATATTCTAGAAGGAACTCTTTTGTGTTGATAAATTTATGAATGATTACCTCTCGCCACTTAGGTTATGTATGAGGAATTTAATATAGTTGAGATGGTATATGATAAATATGGGACCCTAATCCTACACTGGAAAATTGGAAATAGACAGAAATGATATTACATGCATAATAAATTCTACCTTTTTTATCTCATTATGTTGGTACACATGGTATAATTTTTTGCTAGTTTTGATAGTCTTTAAATTCCTAGAGCATGTGATGATTTTTGTACAATAATTTTTCTTGTTCACCAACTATTTCCCCCCAATAGAGCCTTTTTTAGGAGTCACTGAATTAGACCAAATTCACATACAGTTTAAATTTTAATTTCAAGTGGTAGTAAATTAGAGTTTGAAAACACTATTTATTAAATACTTCTCTAATGAGACATCAAACCTTGCTAACCCACATCAGGAAAGTGTGAAACCTTGAACCTATCCCTCTCAACCAATTGGTTGGATTATTTGGCACAATAGAGTCATTAAAAGTATTTGTCACTTCCTTTGTGTCTTTGAGCACTATATGGAATTATATTGGTTACATGTATATAAAGTCATGATTGGGGAGCTTCATAGGGTACCCTTCTCTCTTTCTTTGTAGGTTAGGGTGACAAATGTTTGACATTAGAAATAGATTTCCCAAAATAATTTGGATAAAATAATTCAAATCAAAGCTAGATTACATTGGACTAACATTTAGGATAGATGTTATAAAGAGTTATTACAATCCCTTAGAGCTCAACACACTTCTCATGGCATGAAATAGATTAAGGGAAAGTTTTCCTTGAAGAGATTTTAGAAATTCTCTATTATTTTTCCAAACATTATGAGAAAGTATTCATGTCCTACAAAAGCTCTCTTCCATAGGATTGGGCCCTTTAGAAAAATTTTCCAGTTATATCTTGTTGAATTTAATACTCAAAACAAGTATGCTTTGATCAATTTCACTCAATTTCTAATCTCAAGGAGGTTTTCCATGCCATGGAAATCAAAACCTCCTAATTATGATTACATCCCTTGTGATTTTTACAAGGACCTTTGGGATTGTGTTGGAATGGACTTGCATCATGTTTACCTTGAATCCTTCCAATATAAGTTATTAGGGAAACTACCCAACAAAAGGAAATATAAAATTCATACCTAATTCTAGAGACCTAGAGGATATTTGTAATTCGAGGACCATCACTTTTTTGAATGTCTCATATAAGATAATTTCCAAATATTTGGCTTTGGAGGTGCATGCTCTCGTTCATCAAATTTTGAGACTTGAGAAAACTAGATTAATTAAATCAAGTTATATTTTAGATAATGTTAGTGTAGTTTGGGAAGGTATGGACTTGACTACGAACTCTAAATAAAAGACTTCATTTTTTAAAATTAACTTTTCCAAGGCCTATAATCATATTGAATGACTCCTTATTATTATAGTTATAACATACAATGGAAAAATACTTCACATGATAAAAATTCCTTCCCTCCCCCACCCTCTAAGCTCAAATCCTTATATTGGAGATTGATTAGTCATGTAAATTTTTTAAAATTATTGGGTATCACATTTTCCCTTTGAACTTCAAATGTATCCTTATGGAACACTATTCTTACTAGAATAGAAAAAAACTCATCATACTATATCACAAAATAATTTTATTTTCATGCATTTTTCTCCTCCCTTACATCTTCTATCACAATTACTCTTATGTTGAATTTGTCAGCATGCTTAATTTAAATTTTTTTTGTATTGATGTAGTACTATAAATGTAATTCCCTATAGAATAGGCTTAAGGACACATAAAACAAGATATATATTAGTTTATTTTATAGAAAGCAACTATATCATACATATTGTATTAAAAACAACCTAAATTACATAGTGTCATGTATGGTTGGATTGATTAAAAAATCTTACATTTTCTTTGTTCTATCTCTACTGATTTATTTTATACGATAGAAGACCTGAAGACTTATGATGGGATCTACGATGATTTTTAAATCCATTTTAAATGGATGACTAAGTAATTATGTTAGGTCACAACTTTCCATTTAACATATTAATGTTGACTAGAATTTATACTAGTAAGTTACATTATGATTTGACTAATTTGTTAAATTTATAAAACTCACTTGAGCCCTATGTGTCACTAGTATATCTCTCTTCAAATGGATGCCATAAAAATGTGCCATTATATTTCTTATTCCAAAGAAATATAGGGATATAGTCGAGTTATACTTCACATATATCTTTATCAATATTATAGTAAAAATTAGGCGTAAAACAAAAATTATACTCTCTTCGAGATGGTACAATTTCTCTTAATTTGGGAATGA
>VDFB02203009.1:0-29355 GCA_007258455.2 Sequoia sempervirens | reverse complement strand
AGGAGGGACAAAACTTATCCAAATCTCCAAAAATAGGTCCCAACATGAACCTATCCTATAGGCATTCAACCTAGGGACTTTTTCACTTAATAATGAAAAAAAATCACTAAATAACATTTTAAAAAATCCTTCTACACAACCTTGTTTAAAAAGCAGTAATCAAGTATATCTATCCTATAGGGCATTCTCCAACCTTAGGACTTTTTCACGCAATAATGAAAAAAAAAATCACTAAATAATATTTAAAAAAATCCTTCTATGCAACTTTGTTTAAAAAGCAGTAATCAAGTATCTATCCCATAGGCATTCAACCTAGGGACTTTTTCACTTAATAATGAAAAAAAATCACTAAATAATATTAAAAAAAATCCTTCTACACAACTTTGTTTAAAAAGCAGTAATCAAGTATCCATATATTTTTTATCTTTTATACATTTATTAAAAAATAAAATAAAATTTATAATTATTTTTATCTATTTTAATAATGAAATTTGAATACCCTAATTAAATCTTAAGCCTAATTAAATCTTGATTGAACCTTAACCCTAATTGTCCCATAACCAGATAACTCTAATTGAACTCTAGCCCTAACTTTGAATGTAACTCCCACAAACTTCAAGAGTTTTATAGATTAAATATACCAAGATGGATGTATGAACCTAGGTAAAAGAGATTTGATGACTTAAAGTCAAGTTGCTTCATAGCCAAGTTAAGTCTTGTAAAATTTCTTCATATGAACTTTAGGAGGGACAAAGCTTATCCAAATCTCCAAAAATAGGTCCCAACATGAACCTATCCCATAGGCATTCAACCTAGGGACTTTTTTACTTAATAATGAAAAAAATTCACTAAATAACATTTTAAAAAATCCTTCTACGCAACCTTGTTTAAAAAGTAGTAATCAAGTATCCATATATTTTTATTTTTTATACATTTATTAAAAAAAATTATAATTATTTTTATCTATTTTAATAATGAAATTTGAATACCCATGCTAATTCCAATTTAATTTTAGAACAATTTTAATATTTAACATACATATTGACAAAAGCACTCCCATGTAAGGTGGGCACATTTTTCAATCCCTTCTTCCACCATCCAATCCTCCACTCACTCATTTATATCCATTTAACTCCACTTTATCCATACATTCTCATTATCATATATTTACTACAATTAACTTTCTATTACACTCGTGTCCACACATATTCCTATATATTTTATATCGAAGGTGTATCCAATTTGAGAGAGATTAACCTAAAATTTGAAATCAACGATTGATCTCTTTCCACAACACCTTGCCAACGATTGAAAACAAGTGAACAGTTGATCTTATTAGTTTTCCACTATTTTTTGGCTGCTTAATGGTGTCGCTCGCCCACCCCCTCATAGCTTAAATTCCCACACTATAGAAGTTAAAGCTACTACAGGATAAGAAGACATGGGTTTCTATAGAGCTTGTCACATTGTTTCACTGTATGCAAAAAAATAGAAATGCACAAAATGGGTATGTTGAAAAGGTTTTAGAATCTTTCAAACAAATGCAATTGGTAGGTGTAAGGCCAGATTCCTCAACCATTTCCAACATCCTCCCTTTCTATGCTAAAATGGGAGCTTTGGAATAGGCTATGCACATGATTCACAGGATAAAAGATAGAGGGGTTTTGTAAGATGATGTATTCACAACTTCCCTGGTAGACATGTATGCAAAATGCTAATGGACAAACAAGGCACACAAATTGTTTGAGTTAATGCCTTAAAGAAATGAGTTCTTGTGGAATGCCCTGATTGCAAGATATTCACAAAATGGATTTGTTGAAAAGGCTTTAGAAATTTTCAGGCATATGTTGTTGATGGGCTTAAAGCCACACTCTACAACCTTTCCCAGCATCCTTACAGCTTGTGTTGAATGGGAGCTTTGGAATAGGGTATGGACATCCATCAAAGATCTAAAGGATAGAGGAATTTGGTGAGATGTAGTTACAACCAGAGTGGTAAACATGTGTACAAAATGTGCAAGCATAGACAAGGCACGCGAATTGTTTGACAATGTGCCTCAAAAGGAATTTGGTCACATTGAATGCTATGATTGCAGGACATGAAAAAAATGAATTTGTTGACAAAGATTAAGAAACTTTCAAGAAAATCAAATCTGTAGTTGTAAAGCCAACATTCTCCTCGCTTGTCCCAAAATGGGAATTTTGGAACACGGTATAGATTTGATGGAAGGGGGGATTTTGTCAAATAATATAGTTGGAAATGCTTTGATAGACATGTATGGAAAATGTAAAGCATAAACAAGGCTTGTGAACTGTTTAAAAAAGTGCATCAAAGAAATGTGGTGTCATTTGTAGGATATGCACAAAATGGATTTTGCAAGGATGTTCTCATAATATTTGAAATAATGAAGCACTCTCGAACATATCATAACAATATAAGCTTTTCTTGTGTTCTTTGTGTATGTAGCCATTTAGGTTTAGTGGATGAGCATTTATATATTTCAAGAACACCCTAAACTTTATGATTAAGATGCCAATTAAACATGTGATGGTTGTGTGGATGTGTTTCCTTGGCCCTTATAGATCACATATGGATATAGGTTTTAGAGTATTTACAATGATGTTACTTTTTTACTTGGATCCTAAAAAAATTGTGACTTATTGTCTGCTCTTAAAAATCTATGTAGATGTGGGAAGGTTGTACATATCCTGCAATCATTGCAGTCCATGAGATAACATCTTCAAAACTATAGGTATTATGTTAAATAGTTCATGTGCCTTGTTAATGCTTCCACTTTTTGCATGCATGTCTACTATTGTAGTTGTGACTATAATATTTGACAAATTATCTCTCTCTCTACCTCTCCCCTCTTTGTATATCCCTCTCTTTCTCAAGTCCTCTCTCTTTGTTCTTTAAGTCTCACTCTATTTTTTCCTCTATCTCCTTACCCCCCCTCTCTCACACTCTTCCCCTCTCTATCTCTCCCTCTTTCTATTTGTATCCCTCCCTCTCTCTCTATTGCAACATAACATGAGCTTGTTGGTAATGGAGCTCATTTAGAGGTTTTGTTTCGATCATGTTTGGATCCCTATAAAAAGATGCATAGTTGATTTGAAGCTATCACTTCTCCATTGAAACTTATGTTGCACAAAAAACATCATTTTCTAAATGGCCTGCCAATTGACCTTTGCAAAATGTTTGCAAAAAAATAGACCCAATTTTTTCCTAATTGACCTTCCACAACTCTTCGGCGTACCCATTGCACACCAAGGTGTGATTACCAGTTTCACACCATCTTGAAAAGGAAACAATTGGAAATCATATGCATTGCAAGGAACATCATTCTAAGAATCTTTTCTTTGGAGCACAAATATAAACTTGTGTTTGCATCAAATCATTCTATGACATATAAGATTATAAATAGTCTTTGGAAATTTTTATAACTATAAAGCTACTCTAAGCAAGGGGTCAATCTAGGAGAATCTAGCTCAAAGTGCAAGAATCACAATTATACACAATTTATAGACCTATCAAAACATTCCCATAATAGACAAGAACAAATCTTACAAAACACATGTTATTTATAAATAATACATATTTTCAATTTACCACAACAAAAAAACTTTACATTATATCAAACTTATTCTTCAACATTAATCCTTAAAAACTAAACAGTCTTACTCTTTTACATTTAATTTTTTAAACTCCTAAAATAATAATTTAATTTTTTAAATTTTTTTTTTCATAATTGTTGCACGACATTTCCACAATCCTCGCACATCAGACGGATACTCCTCCTGCACTGCCATAAAAAAAATACACTATTTACTAATATATACTAATACAAAATGTTAAAAATAATTTATATTTTAAATATTATAAATTTAAATTCAAGTAAATTATAAGTAATCTAATTTTAATCTTAAAAAAAAAAACTAAATTTAGCATTTGTTAATTTGCTTCATTCACCTAATTTTTAGTGGAAAAAATATTACAACCATTTTAATATATCTTATAAATTTTTATTTTTATTTATATTTTAAATCTTATAAATTTATATTTCTATTTATATTTTAAATATTATAAATTTATATTTAATCCAATGCAAATGAAAATTAATAAAAAGTAAATTTTTGACTTAAATATTGGATGATCATTTAAATTATTTTTAAAAAGCAACATTACTAAAACTATAAGACAAAGGAAAAAGAGCTACATCCTACATAAAAATACACTATTTACTAATATATACTAATACAAAATGTTAAAAATAATTTATATTTTAAAACTTATAAATTTAATAATTTATATTTTAAATCTTATAAATTTAAATTCAAGTAAATTATAAGTAATTTAATTTTAATCTTAAAAAAAAAAACTAAATTTAGCATTTGTTAATTTGCTTCATTCACCTAATTTTTAGTGGGAAAAAAATTACAACCATTTTAATATATCTTATAAATTTTTATTTCTATTTATATTTTAAATCTTATAAATTTATATTTCTATTTGAATTTATATTTCTAATCTTATAAATTTATATTTCTATTTATATTTTAAATCTTATAAATTTATATTTCTATTTATATTTCTAATCTTGTAAATTTATATTTCTATTTGAAAAAATATTTTTAAAATATTTAATCTAATACAAATAACACATAAAAATTAATATTTAATAAATGTTTGACTTAAATATTGGATGATCATTTAAATTCTTTTTAAAAAGCAACATTACTAAAATTATAAGACAAAAAAAAGAACTACATCCTACATAAAAATACACTATTTACTAATATATACTAATACAAAATGTTAAAAATAATTTGTATTTTAAATCTTATAAATTTAAATTCAAGTAAATTATAAGTAATTTAATTTTAATCTTAAAAAAACTAAATTTAGCATTTTTAATTTGCTTCATTCACATAATTTTTAGTGGAAAAAAAATTACAACCATTTTAATATAAAAAAATGTGTAGTAAACAATTTATTCAATAAATTTAATACTTCCACCTACCTGTCATTTTCAATGTAGCTTCAAAAACTTTACGGAGAATATTCCTTCATTGCTTTCACTGTATAACGCCTCTCGGCATAATTATTATTATAATATATATATATTTATATTTTTATGTGATAACTATTATATTATTATATTTTTATTACTATATCAAGTTTTGATTACTATATTAATGATTGGGTTAGGTATTATATTATATTATATAATGTAATTATATTAGTTTATATTGTAATATATAGTTATATTAAATTATATTATTTAAATATTTATATTATGTTATTATTGTGTGTAGGTGTTTTTCTACTCTAAAATGTAAATGAAACTAGGGGAGAGGATCCAATAGTTGAGCATGTTTCAATAGTTGTGATAGTTGTTTTATTGTCCAATAGTTGTGACTTGACTAACCCATATTAAACAAAATGTATTCCTTTGGTCTAAAAAGCAACCAATCATGTGTAGATCAACACTCAACTACCCATGATGTGAATGTACCTTTTTGGACACCTTATTGGTCTCACTTTTTTTTGATGTAGGTGTTTTTCTACTCTAAAATGTAAATGAAACTAGGGGAGAGGATCCAATAGTTGAGCATGTTTCAATAGTTGTGATAGTTGTTTTATTGTCCAATAGTTGTGACTTGACTATCCGAATAGTTGTGACTTGACTAACCCATATTAAACAAAATGTATTCCTTTGGTCTAAAAAGCAACCAATCATGTGTAGATCAACACTCAACTACCTATGATGTGAATGCACCTTTTTGTACACCTTATTGGTCTCACTTTTTTTTGGGCCTTTTTGGACACCTTGACAAAAAACATGTTGATGTGGCCTTGAAACAAAAGTTATAAGCAGGGAACTTACCAAGTAAGTTGCTCTAAAAATTGAGAGTGATTTGAAATTTCCATGTAGAATAACTATTAGGTCCCTCTCCCCTAAAGGCAAACTAGAATAAACCAACAACACTCAAATATTGGCCTAATGACGAAATCTAAACAAGAATAAAAAAATGAAAACTGAATTATTACCTTATCTAGATTTGATGTATGGTTGGCCCTTGATAATGATCAATTTGTGTGCTCTTGATCACCTTGATAGCAAATAACCTACATGAATATGATTGTGGATGAAAGATGGATGCAATAATGGGGGTGATAGTGGATTTTGGATGCAAATATGAGCTCAAAATGGATGCTTGAAGATTGCATAAAAAATGTGGAGAAATGAAAAAAGCGTTTGATCATTTAGAGGGAAGATGAAATGAAAGGCTAGGATTAGAAGTAGGGTTGAATATCAATGGTTGACTCAAGCAATTGTGAGGATAACATGTCATTCTAGGGAGATGGGAAGATGTGAGGCAGAGCTTGGGTGGCAGTGAGGTGGAGGTACTTTTTAAGTACCTTGGGAAGGGAAAAAGGGATGACTTGTCTTATCCTCCGCAAATCATGGGGAGGATGTGACAAGAGAGGAATTTAAAATTCCTCTCAAAATCTCCATGGGGAATTGGAGAGAGCCTAGGGTAGATAAATTCCATTTGGGGGCACATGAGGATTAGAAATAGGAATTAAAAAGTCCATGGAAGATCTTGGGTAAATAAAATGGAATTAAAAATTCCATGTAGGCATGTAGGGAGAATAAATAGGAATTAAAAATTCTTAGGAAAGGGGGGATAACTAATCTAAAAAGAGGATTTAATGAGGGTTGACCTAGGTACACATGTCATAATTGACATTGAGATTAGATTAAGGTTAATTAATCATTGATTGAGGTTGTGCAAATGATTAACTAGGACAATGATGGGATTAAAGACCAGTTGCAAATTATGGAGGATGTGACACTAATCCAACTAATTAGGATTAAAGAGAAATTATGGAGGATGTGATATTTGGAGAGAAAAATAAATAAATTAAAATTTAATTTTAATTCATGTGAGACAAATGACTAAATAAATAAATTGATGCATTTATTTAATTTAGAGAAAAAAAGATAAAGATAAAGTATTTAATTAAACATTTAAATAAGGAATAAATTTGATCACATAGAGATGGTCAAATTTGGATGTCTACAATTATATTATAAAAATAATTATTATATTATTATAAATTATATTATATTATTATAAATTATATTATATTATTATAAATTATATTATATTATATTTATATTATTATATTGTATATTGCTAATTGAATGGGTTTGGATTATGGGTCCATTAGGATTGTGGGTCAATTAAGGGTGGTATCTAGTAAGATTTATTTTTCACTTATATTTAGGATAAGGATTATTATTATTGTTACTGTTATATTTTTTTATTACATATTTTTTGTGTGTTATATATATTTACTATTGTATGGCTATATTTTTATTAATATTAGTAATATTTTTATTAATATTAGTAATATATTATTAATATTAGTAATATATTATTAATATTAGTAATTATTATATTATTCATAATATTATATTATTATTTTGACATGACTATTATATTATTCTAATTATTATAATATTATATTATTCTTATTATTAAATTATTCCCACTATTATATTATTATAACTTTGTTAACACTATTGATTATTATTAAAATTAAATAACTATACATATCTGTAAATGAAACATTTGGGCAAATTTTTTCATCTTAAAATGTTGCTCATACTCAAAATACAATATAAATAATGTTTACTTATAAAATAACACACAAAACAATTTTAATATTTTTAAGAAAGTTTTATTTAGAAGATAAGGGGAAAAAATCTATGTATAAATCTTTGTATATTATGTTTTTCTTAATAGGTGGCATGGTAAAAAAAAAATGGGATTGACAATATAGAATGTTATTGATTATAAAAATAGAAAGATTTTCTCCACAATATCTGAGCCAAGAAAAAGAGATAAAACAAGTAATAATGAAAAAACAATGTCTTGTTTATGTTATTTTTTAATTTATTTAAAAAAAAGTTTTATATTATATTTACACTTTTTTTTATGTACTCAAAACAAAAAAATTTAGGCTGATTTTTTTTCAATTGAGGGTTTTGCATTCAACGAGATTTTATTGACTCATTCAAAACCATTCAACTTTATTAAAAGATTGAAAATCCAATAATATTTATATCATTTAAATTCATATATATTATGCACATAATACATTATATATTATGATAAACTAAACATTAAACATTTTTTTTTTTTGAAAGTTTAATTTATTTAGTAACCATATCTAATACAAAAATTAAATAAAATTAAATATTCATTTAAAAATAATTTAACAATTACTAATTATAATTTTAGAATAAGTTATGAACTAAAATGTATCTATAGAATCAAATGTTCTATTCTTTTTTTCTTTTAGTATAATTATAAAATAAAATTATACTTAAAAAATGTATTTAAAAAAATCATAAAATAATTTATATAGGGAAGCTTTTGATTTAAATCTCTTTACTATGTTTGCAAAATCACCACAATATCTTGAAAACTTAAATTCCATTCAATAAAATAAAATAAAATTCTAATTTTTAAAATTTCATATTCATTTTTAGATATAAAAACAATCTTTCTATTTTATTTTTTCCTCTTTTTGCATGTAAATCATTTCATTTACATAGAAAAGTTTTTTATTTAAATCTTTAAATCAAATGCAAAGATAATTATACATATACTTTACTATAAAATTTATATAATAATTATTTATTATATTTTAGATGATATAAAATTTTATTTATATATAATATAATTTAATAATATTAATAAAATATATATAATAATAATATATAATTAAATACATCTATTAAATTAATAGTAATAAAATATAATTAATTGCATAATATAATATATTAATTAAGATGATTATTATAAAATATTTGTGATGTTCAAAAGTCGGGTTCACTAAAATGAAAAGTGGAAAAATAAGTTCACCAATTTGAAACAAAGAGAAATATTGGAAATAATGTGCGAATGGATGTTTTGGACCTATTCTCCTTTATTTCATTAGGAAAAGAGATCCACAAAGAATTCAAACAACCATATTGTTACCCATCTCATGTTGAAGTGAATTCACAATGATGTTGGATCGTTGTATCAACGTGAAGCCTCCATTTATGTGTTACAAAAGCTCTAAATGTGCGTTGATGTTGATCGAAGATGCATGTAAATGTTTATGTGAAATCGATTGTCAGTTTGACATTATTTCGTTGTGCAAAAGATGTCAAATTTTCTATCCTTTTTTAGGATGAAGAGGATTGTTATATAGATTTTACATTTTGAGATGAGCAATTGAGATTGCGTAGTAGGAAATCCTGATCAATGGTTGAAAGATGTTGAGAGGAATTAGATTGCTCAGTTAGCTTATGTGATCAAATCAATTAAGGATGATAATTGATCAATCAAATGAAATAGATTGTTTAATTTGTGGAATTGAGGAAATCAAGTTGAGGCTTAAGTGGGATTGAAGAGTAGATGGATTAATTAGGAAATAGATGAGTTAGTCAACCAATCAAAGTGAGCAATTAGTGGTCATAATTTGCTCAATCATGAAAGTAAGTGAGGGTAATTAATTAATTAAGCCTTTTTGAATTGTAACATACAAATCATGTTTGAATTTTACAAATAAAGTTGTATTTGTTTTGTTGACCTTTTTGAATGATGTTTGAATAATTCATTCAATTATTCAAGTTTAAGGGAAAGTGGTTTAATTAAACTATTAAGTATTAATAACTTAATTGACTTAGGACAATAAAGTAATTGATGTTATTTAATTAATCAGAAGAATAAAGTTAGATTAAGACTTTATTAAATAAATGAAATTTGTTTAATTAATTGAAAATGATGAGAAAGTGTATTAATTAAATAATGTAATATTATTCAATTAATAGAGAAAATTATGGTTTTTGATGTAAAATGATGTGATATGCAGTGATATTAGATGATAATGATGTTGATGATGCAAAAATGTCATTTAAGATGTGTTATAAATGTTAGGTCATTTTTACATGTCTGCACTAAAATTCAATTCAGAAGCTGACAAAGATACAATTTACTGAATAAATAAAATTTAGAATATATATATTCAAGCAAGTTTTGTTAAAGCAAAATTAGCTAAATAAATATAACATATAGAGGATATGTTCATTTTCCATTTCTAAAGAAGACTATTTTAGTAGGTTATGAATAAAAATATAGTATTTAACATGAATAGAAGATAAGACTGTTCATTTCCATTCTAAAATCACATAGGGCCTACCTTGCAGAATATAAAAGTTAATGATAGAAAATATTTCAAATCAGGCACAGTCGAAGGACACAAAGGTGGGGTAGACATATGGACATCCATTAATGCATTAATGATTCCAATAATAATAATAATATTAAAAAATAAAATAAAATAAATGCATTAGTGAAAGGGGTATGGCACCAAAGTAAATGCAAGGGCATGGTGTAGGCATGTTGGGAATGATAATGCAACTAGAAAGGCATGGTGTCCTTTCCTTTTGGCAGTTCAAAATATTGATTTGAGGTCAATCCAACGTGGAGGTTCTCAAACAACACCCACGACGTCTGCAAAAAAAGGTATTTTGAGTAGTTTTAGGAGACGAAGATCCATAAAATGTGGTCTGATGGAATGCACGAGAGGAGGGTTTGGTGCACGACCTGGCGTTTGAAGGAGGCTTCTAAGAAGAGCGCCTCAAAGTAATGTGGTTTCATATTAAAAAGGCAATGATTGCAGATATGTACGAAATGGATTTGTCGAAAAGGCTTTAGAAACTTTTGAGAGGAAGAAGAGAATGACGTGAGGGAGAGAGAATAGAGAAAATTCGCAGCTAGGAATGAAGGACAACACACACGGAGAGAAGGAATTACAACCCTCCATAAATTTGTAATTTTGGGCTCCATTTTGGGAAGAAAAGGTAGAGGGAAGGTGTGAATGGAGGTGTTTGAGGCGCAGAGTTGTTTAGGAGTGAAAGATATGCATGATCAATTAGTTGTATGTTTATTTTAGATAAATTGCAAAAGCAGTTTGCAAGTTGCGTTTTAGTTTTCTTATTTTTTAAATTTTTTATTTTATCCAGCAATAGTTTGCATGGTGTGCAGTTGTTTGCTTTTAGTTTTAGTTTTTTTTTGTCTTTTTTTGATCTTATCTCTATTTTATCATATATAGCTGCATTTCAATTGTTTTAAATACTACTGATTGTAATTCAAATTTAAATATGAAAAAATAGTATATTGTCTTTCTTTTCAGTTGTGTAAAAAAAATATTTTTCTTAAGTATAATGTTAGTGTTATAATTTTTAAATCTCTCAATTAGTGTGAGAGAGCTGGTTGTAAAAGTTTTATTGTGTAGGTAACAAGATTAGAGAACGGCTATTCAAATAGCAAATATCAACAAATTACTCAAATTTCAACTTTTGTTGTCACCCCAGGTGTCACTAGCTTTCAATTTGAAATGAGTGAACTATAGAAACCCAGTTGCGTGCCAACCACTATCTCTCATCCACCCCAGTCAATTGAATGCCTCACATTCTAGGGGGTGGTAGGGCAACTATTCGTGGGTGCTTCTTCCTTAAGCGAACATTCTATCTAGTACACTATCTCTTATTGAAGAACTTAGTCGCTACATATCTAGCTGATCTGAGTAGACTAGCCCACCTCTAGAAGATTGGTATAATTTTTTTTTGATGCTTTGCATGTATTGCTATGTTACTTAAATGAGAAACAAACCTATGAATGGCAATGACAACGCGACAAGAAACATAGTTTTAGAGGTTGCTGTGAAAAAATTAAATATAGACAATTATATATGCAAAAATAGCTTCACTACATACAAGGTATTAAAATTTATATAAAAATAGTTAAATACATACATAATTTAATAATATCAATAAAATATATATAATATAATATATAATTAAATAATACATTTATTAAATTAATAGTAATAAAATATACTAATTACACATAATATATTAATTACATGATTATTATAAAATATTTGTGACGTTCAAAAGTTGGGTTCACGAAAATGAAAAGTGGAAAAATAGGATCACCAATTTGAAACAAAGAGAAATATTGGAAATAATGTGTGAATGGATGTTTTGGATCTATTATCCTTTATTTCATTAGGAAAAGAGATCCACAAAGAATTCAAACAACCATATTGTTACCCATCTCGTGTTGAAGTGAATTCACAATGATGTTAGATCATTGTATCAATGTGAAGCCTCCATTTATGCGTTACAAAAGTTCTAAATGTGCGTTGATGTTGATCAAAAATGCATGTAAATGTTTATGTGAAATCGATTGTCAATTGAACATTATTTCGTTGTGCAAAAGATGTCAATTCTTCGATCGTTTTTGAGGATGAAGAGGATTGTTATATAGATTTTACATTTTGAGATGAACAATCAAGATTGCGTAGTAGGAAATCCTGATCAACAGTTGAAAGATGTTGAGAGGAATTAGATTGCTCAGTTAGCTTATGTGATCAAATCACTTAAGGATGATAATTGATCAATAAGAGGAAATAGATAACCTAATTTGTGGAATTGAGGAAATCAAGTTGAGCTTTCATGGGATTGAAAAATAGATGGATTAGTTAGGAAATAGATGAGTCAGTCATCCAATCAAAGTAAGCAATTGGTGGTCATAATTTGTTCAATCATGAAACTAGGTGAGGGTAATTAATTATTGAATTAATTAATTAAGCCTTTTTGAGTTCAAACATGCAAGTAATGTTTGAATTTTACAAACAAAGTTGTATTTGTTTTGTTGACCTTTTTGAATGATGTTTGAATAATTTATTTAATTATTCAAGTTTAGGGGAAAGTGATTTAATTAAACTGTTAAGTGTTAATAATTTAGTTAACTTAGAGGAATAAGATAAATTGACGATTTAATTAATCAGAAGAAGTTAGATTAAAATTTAATTAAATAAATAAAATTTATTTAATTAATAAAAAATGATTAAAAAGTGTATTAATTATTAATTATTTATTCAATTAATAGAGAAAATTAGGGTTTTTGATGTAAAGTGATGTAATAATATTAGGTGATAATAATACCGATGATGAAAAAATGTCATTTAGGATGTGTCATAAATGTTAGGTCATTTTTACAATAAAATTGAGAGGCTGAAAAAGAAACAATTCATCTGAAAAAACTAAAATTTAGAGTATATATATTCGAAGGCTAGAATGTACGTACGGAGGATAACCATGGGCATACGACAAAACATGGTGCTCGAGGCACAGTGTTCAAATTCTTTGTGAAATATGTAAGGTATATCTGGCCATAAAAACGTTGTTTTGTTGACAGCTTTGGAAGCAAGAATGATATCTTATGTTGGTACTGTGGTAAATGGAGGAACCCGACCATCTCGGCCACCTTCTCTACGTGTTGAAATATTATGTGGGCTGCATTCATATCTTGGCGCGGTTCTTTTACTTCTAAAAATTCAATCCTTCTTGAATATAATGAATGTCCCTTATTTAACATGTGTCATGTAAATATGATTTTGAATGATGTATGAAATCATGTAGAGGTAAATATAAGTATTCTAGTATATGAAAAAAAAATCCAAAGCAACATCCAAATTAGTTTTTTCTGAATCAAAAGATCAACTTACAAGATTGATCCCATCCACACCATTGATGACATCTAAAATGTTGGGTAGAGGGCTTAATAGAGAACCATATTCAGAGTATCATCTCCCTAATTCAATCAACTGCTGCCTTTTGGAGGCTGAAGATACATCCTCTCAGGATTCTTCAATTGATGAGCATGGTCATAAGTTTTAATTAGCAGTCTGCCTTGGCTTTCATTGTATATATGCAGTTTATATGGTGTGTTATAAGTTTGGTTATATTTTATTACTTAAGATGCTCTTTGAAGATGTGATATATAACGTGGATCTCAAATCACTGGGGCTCAGCCCTTATGGCTCTTAGACCAATCTCACATACTCTGCTCTAGTGAATTCGTTGATACAACCTCCTATGCAACTAAACACTCAATGGAACTGCCAAATGGGGCTCCTCAACAATGGAAAGACAATGTTCTATTGCCAACAGTGATGTAACAGAACCAGAACCAGTTTGAAAGTCGCAACACTCATGGAAGGACATGAATAGACAGATTGTAACCTCTACTTGCTAATGACCAAGATTGGAGCAGTACAGTTAGTTGTGGAAAAATTTACCATCCAGTGATCTTTTCTGCTGAAGTTTGCTTTACAATAATTGCTGGAAATTGACCTGCCATGTCATAGTTTAACAGTGAATGGTGCCTGACGAATCAATCCTGTAAATCTTCAAGCTTCAAAGAATTGAACACCTTCCCAATTGAAGAAGGTGCTCTAGGGTCACCTTAAATTATAAGCCATTTTATTTCTCACATAAACTAGATAACTCTATCCATTAAATGAAGCGTTTGAATTAAGAACCTGTAAAAAATGAGATAAAGTAATGGGTATGCTCCCCATTGCAAAATCACAGTATGCAAGTTTTGTTAAAGCAAAATTATCTAAATAAATATAACATATAAGGAGAGGGTTGTGCACCCTAACTTCTAATTATCCCACGGAAATTTCAAATCACTCCCAATTTTTATAGTAGCTTACTTGGGAAGTCCCTTGCTTATAACTTTCGTTTTAGAGCCACATCATCAAATATGATACCACATTAACATGCTTTTGTCAAGGTGTCCAAGAAGGCCCCAAAAAAAAAGTGCTACCAATACTTGTGCATTCACATCATGGATAGTTGAACGCTGATGTGGCATCACATGATTGGTTACTTTTTAGATCAAAAGAATACATTTTGTTTAATTATGGGTAGTCAAGTCACAACTATTGACATTATATAAACAACTACTATTACAACTATTAGACATTATATTAACAACTACTATCACAACTATTGAAACATGCTCAACTATTGGGTCCTCTCCCTCTAGAGGATATGTTCATTTTCCATTTCTAAAGAAGACTATTTTAGTAGGTTATGAATAAAAATATAGTATTTAACATGAATAGAAGATAAGACTGTTCGTTCTAAAGAAGACTAGGCCTATTATCACGTGTGGGCCTACTTTTTCGCGGAATATAAGGTTAATGATAGAAAATATTTCAAATCATGCACAGCCGAAGGACAGAAAGGTGGGGTAGAAGCATGGACATCCACGCATTAATGATTCCAATAATAATAATATTAAAAAAAATAAAATAAATGCATTAGTGAAAGGGGTATGGCACCAAAGTAAATGCAAGGGCATGGTGTAGGCGTGTTGGGAATGATAATGCAACTAGAAAGGCATGGTGTCCTTTCCTTTTGGCGGTTCAAAATATTGATTTGAGGTCAATCCAACGTGGAGGTTCTAGAACACCCACGACCTCTGTAAAAGGTAAGTTTCGAGTAGTTTTATGGGACGAAGATCCATAAAATGTGGTCTGATGGAATGCACGAAAGGAGGGTATGGTGCGCGACCTAACGTTTGAAGGAGGCTTCTAAGAAGAACGCAAAGTAATGTGGTTTCATATAAAAAAAGGCAATGATTGCAGATATGTACGAAATGAATTTGTTAAAAAGGCTTTAGAAACTTTCAAGGAGACGAAGAAGAGAATGACGTGAGGGAGTGAGAACAGAGAAAATTCGCAGCTAGGAATGAAGGACAACATACGGAGTGAAGGAGACTCATAACCCTCCATAAATTTGTAATTTTGGGCTCCATTTTGGGAAGAAAAGGTAGAGGGAAGGTGTGAATGGAGGTGTTTGAGGCGCAGAGTTGTTTAGGAGTGAAAGATATGCATGATCAATTAGTTGTATGTTTTGTTTAGATAAATTGCAAAAGCAGTTTGCAAGTTGCGTTTTAGTTTTCTTATTTTATAAAATTTTTATTTTATCCAACAATAGTTTGCATGGTGTGCAGTTGTTTGCTTTTAGTTTTAGTTTTTTTTTGTCTTTTTTTGATCTTATCTCTATTTTATCATATATAGCTGCATTTCAATTGTTTTAAATACTACTGATTGTAATTCAAATTTAAATATGAAAAAATAGTATATTGTCTTTCTTTTCAGTTGTGTAAAAAAAATATTTTTCTCAAGTATAATGTTAGTGTTGTTATAATTTTTAATCTTTCAATTAGTGTGAGAGCTGGTTGTAAAAGTTTTATTGTGTAGGTAACAAGATCGGAGAAACGGTTATTTTCAAATGGCAAATATCAACAGTTTACCAAATTTCAACTTTTGTTGTCACCCTGAGAGTCACTAGCTTTCAATTTGAAATGAGTGAACTGTAGAACCCTGGTTGCGTGCAAACCACTCTCTCCCACCAACCCCAGCCAATTGAATGCCTCACATTCTAGGGGGTGGTAGGGCAACTATTTGTGGGTGCTTCTTCCTTAAGCGAACATTCTATCTATTACACTCTATCTCTTATTGAAGAACTTAGTCGCTACATAACTAGCCGATTTGAGTAGACTAGCCCACCCCTAGAAGATTGGTATAATTTTTTTTGGATGCTTTTGCATGTATTGCTATGTTACTAGAAATGAGAAATAGAAACTGCAATGGCAATGACAACGTGACGAGAAACATAGTTTTTAGAGGTTGCGTAAAAAATTAAATATAGAAATAATTATATTTAAAATAGCTTCAATTACATACAAGGTAAATAAAAAATTATATAAAAAATAGTTAAATACATAATATAATTTAATAATATCAATAAAATATATATAATATAATATATAATTAAATACATCTATTAAATTAATAGTAATAAAATATAATTAATTACATAATATAATATATTAATTAAGATGATTATTATAAAATATTTGTGACGTTCAAAAGTCAGGTTCACCAAAATGAAAAGTGGAAAAATAGGTTCACCAATTTGAAACAAAGAGAAATATTGGAAATAATGTGTGAATGGATGTTTTGGATCTATTATCCTTTATTTCATTAGGAAAAGAGATCCACAAAGAATTCAAACAACCATATTGTTACCCATCTTGTGTTGAAGTGAATTCACAATGATGTTAGATCGTTGTATCAATGTGAAGCCTCCATTTATGCATTACAAAAGTTCTAAATGTGCGTTGATGTTGGTCGAAAATGCATGTAAATGTTTATGTGAAATCGATTGTCAATTCAACATTATTTCGTTGTGCAAAAGATGTCAATTCTTCGATCGTTTTTGAGGATGAAGAGGATTGTTATATAGATTTTACATTTTGAGATGAACAATCAAGATTGCGTAGTAGGAAATCCTGATCAACAGTTGAAAGATGTTGAGAGGAATTAGATTGCTCAGTTAGCTTATGTGATCAAATCAATTAAGGATGATAATTGATCAATAAGAGGAAATAGAAAACCTAATTTGTGGAATTGAGGAAATCAAGTTGAGCTTTCATGGGATTGAAAAATAGATGGATTAGTTAGGAAATAGATGAGTCAGTCATCCAATCAAAGTAAGCAATTGGTGGTCATAATTTGTTCAATCATGAAACTAGGTGAGGGTAATTAATTATTGTTAATTAATTAAGCCTTTTTGAGTTCAAACGTGCAAGTAATGTTTGACTTTTACAAACAAAATTGTATTTGTTTAGTTGACCTTTTTGAATGATGTTTGAATAATTCATTTAATTATTCAAGTTTATGAGAAAGTGATTTAATTAAACTGTTAAGTGTTAATAATTTAATTAAATTAAGAGAATAAGGTAAATTGACGATTTAATTAATTAGGAAGAAGTTATATTAAGAGTTTATTAAATAAATGAAATTTATTTAATTAATAAAAAATGATTAAAAAGTGTATTAATTAGTAATTATTTATTCAATTAATAGAGGAAATTAGAGTTTTGGATGTAAGGTGATGTGATAATATTAGGTGATAATGATGTTGATGATGAAAAAATGTCATTTAGAATGTGTCATAAATGTTAAGTTACTTTTAGACTGACAAAGAAACAATTCATCTGAAAAAATAAAATTTAGAGTATATATATTCAAAGACTAGAATGTACGTATGAGGATAACCATGGGCATACGACAAAACATGGTGCTCGAGGCACAGTGTTCAAATTCTTTGTGAAATATGTTAAGGAATATCTGGCCATAAAAACGCAGTTTTGTTCACAGCTTTGGAAGCAAGAATGATATCTTATGTTGGTACTGTGGTAAATGGAAGAACCCGACTATCTCGGCCACCTTCCCTACGTGCTGAAATATTATGTGGGCTGCATTCATATTTTGGCGCGGTTCTTTTACTTTTAAAAATTCAATCCTTCTTCAATATAATGAATCTCCCTTATTTAACATGTGTCATGTAAACATGATTTTAAATGATGTATGAAATCATGTAAAGGTAAATATAAGTATTCTAGTATATGAAAAAAAAAATCCAAAGCAACATCCAAATTAATTTTTTCTGAATCAAAAGATCAACTTACAAGATTGATCCCATCCACACCATTTATGACATCCAAACTGTTGGGCAGAGGGCTTAATAGAGAACCATATTCAAAGTATCATCTCCCTAATTCAATCAACTGATGCCTTTTGGGGGCTGAAGGTACATCCACTCAGGATTCTTCAATTGATGAGCATGGCCATAGGTTTTAATTAGCGGTCTGCCTTGGCTTTCATTGTATGTATGCAGTTTATATGGTGTGTTATAAAGTTTGGTCATATTTTATTACTTAAGATGCTCTTTGAAGCTGTGATATATAATGTGGATCTCAAATGGAGCAATAGATCACTGGGGCTCGGTCCTTATGGCTCTTAGACCAATCTCCCATACTCTGCTCTAGTGAATTCGTTGATGCAAACTCCTATGCAACTAAACACTCAATGGAACTGCCAAATGGGTCCCCTCAACAATGGAAAGACAATGTTCTATTGCCAACAGTGATGAACCAGAACCAGAACCAGTTTGGAAGTCGCAACACTCATGGAAGGACATGAATGGACATACTGTAATTTCTACTTGCTAATGACAAGGATTGGAGCAGTATAGTTAGTTGTGGACATATTTACCATCCAGTGGTCTTTTCTGCTGAAGTTTGCCTTACAATTATTGGTGGAAATTGACCTGCCCTGTGTTGAATGGTGCCTGACGAATCAATCCTGTAAATCTTCAAGCTCCAAAGAATTAAACACCTTCCTAATTGAAGAAGGTGCTCTAGGGTCACCATAAATTGTCGATCATTTTATTTTTCACATAAACTAGCAATGGTACCTTAGTGTGCAATGGGTACACAGAAGAAGTGTGGAAAGTCAATTAAAATAAATTTTAATATATTTTTTGTACTATATAAAATTATAATAATTATTAGTTATAAATTTAATCATTTTATGTAATTAATTTTATTTTAAAATATAATATATAATAATAAGTATAAATAAATTATTTATAGTTTATCTTTTTTTATTAAAATATAATCCACATTTTATATAATAAACTTAGAAATCAAATTTTATATATATATAAATTTTACCTTAAATAAATATCAATCAAATATTATATTAACTAAAATATAAAATAACTCTTTCATATAAATGAAAACAATTATTTAAAAATTAAAAAAAAAAAAAAACTAAAAGCGTTCAGTATTTTTTAACACATAATAATTTTACATATAAATTTGGTTTTTGCAATTCTTTTAAAATTGCTTTTGCTGATTGCATTTCATAGCGACAGTAGGAATATTTTAAGGATTTGGGATTATACCTTTGTTGACTATGCTGCTAAGATAAGATGTAGGACCCAGTAATAGCTACTGTTTAGTTGTAAGGTAGCGTAATTGTCTGATCAGAATTCGGTGAATATAAAAACGGGATTCCGTGTCGCCCAAAGGAAGAGGGCTTTAATATTTGAATGGATACTCGTACACACGTGTGTAGTGTAATTTACGCCGATAAACATACTCTAAAATCCTCGTCAAAGCCTTATTTTCAGGCTGCAGAGTTTAGAGGAACGGCACGGAAAGCATCGAAAAAGTGGCATGGAAAGCAGCAAAAACCGGCGGCAAACAGTTGAATAACTGGCGAAAAGTGATGAATGGCTGAGAATCGTCTAATGGTTGGTAGAGTGATATAGGCCAATGATCGACATTTTTAACTTTGTCTTGTTGAAATAGGATACGCCTTCTAATGGTTAGCAAAGTGATATAGGTCAATGATCAACATTTTTAACTTTGTCTTGTTGAAATAGGATACGCCTTCGACGTAAACTAGATAAATCTATCCATTAAATGAAGCGTGCAAATTAAGAACCTGTTAAAAAATGAAATAAAGCAATGGGCATGCTCCCCATAGCATCTGTTAAAGCAAAACTATCTAAATAAATATAACATATAGAGGATATGTTCATTTCCTTTTCTAAAGAAGACTATTTTAGTAGGTTATGAATAAAAAGATAGTATTTAACATGAATAGAAAAGAAGAATATTATCACATAAGGCCTACGTTGCTGAATATAAAAGTTAATAAAAGACAATATTTCAAATCAGGCACAGTCGAAGGACAGAAAGGTCGAGTAGAAGTATGGACATCCATTAATGCATTAATGAAAGGGGTATGGCACCAAAGTAAATGCAAGGGCATGGCGCAGGCGTATTCGGAATGGTCACGCAATAGAACGGCATGTTGTCCTTTCATTTTGGCGGTTCAAAATGTTAGATTTGAGGTCAATCCAACGTGCAGGTTCTCGAACGACACCCACGACCTTTACAAAAAATGTGTTGATTAGTTTTAGGGGACGAAAAACCATAAAATGTGATCTGATGGAATGCACGAAAGGAGGGCATGGTGCTGGACCTGACGTTTGAAGGAGGCTTCTAAGAAGAACGCCTCAAAGTAAAGTGGTTTCATATAAAAAAAGCAATTATTGCAGATAGGGTAGAGGGGTTCATAGTAGGGTACCCTACTTCTGGTTTTTTGAAATTCATAGTATATAATTTTAAAAAAGTTTCAATTTTGTACAGCAGTTTATTTGCCAACTCATCAGCATAAAAAAATTATTTTTAGATTCACATCATCAATATGATGCCGGATCAGCATGCTTTTTGTTAAACCACATACAATCCAATAGTAGGGCACTAAGATGTGAATATGTTACGCTGATATGGCATCACATGATTTGTTAGATTATGTACTTTATGGAAAAAAGTGTTTTGCAATTGGATAAAAGGTGCTCCACTGTGGGGCCCACTAAGGACTACCTCTATCCCTACTTTTGGTCTTCGCCCTACTATGGGCCCCTCTCTCCTATGTACGAAATGGATTTGTTGAAAAGGCTTTAGAAACTTTCGAGAGGAATAAGAGAATGACGTGAGGGAGAGAGAACAAAGAAAAATCGTAGCTAGGAATGAAAGACAACACATAGAGAGGAGGAGACTCATAACCCTCCATAAATTTGTAATTTTCGACTCCATTTTGGGAAGAAAAGGTGGAAGGTATGAATGGAGGTGTTTGGGGTTGACCCAAGTTGCAGAGGTGTTTAGAAGCGAAGATATGCATGATAAATTAGTTTTATGCAATGAAGATATGCATGATCGATTAGTTGTATGTCTTTTTCGATAAATTGAAAAAGCAGTTTGCAAGTTGCATTTTAGTTTTTTATTTTTATTTTTTATTTTATTTTATCCAACAATAGTTTGCATGGTGTGCAGTTGTTTGCTTTTAGTTTTAGTTTTAGTTTTTTTAGTCTTTTTGTGATCTTATCCATATTTAATCACATTTATCATTTCAATTGTCTTTAAAATTTTAAATACTGTTGATTGTAATTCAATTTTGCATAGGAAGAAATAATTATTATCTTTCTTTTCAGTTATGTAAAAAAGTTATTTTTCTTCTATGCTGTTATGGTTTTTAATCTTCCAATTAGTATCAGAGTTGGTTGTAGAAGTTTTATAGTTTAGGTTGCAAGATCAGAGAAACGATTATCTCTAAATGGAAAATATCAGCAGTTTAGCTTTTGTTGTCACCCCAGACATCACTAGCTTTCAATTCAAAATGAGTGAACTATAGAAACCTCGTTGTGTGTCAACCACTATCTCCTACCCACCCCAGCCAATTGAATGCCTCATATTCTAGGGGGTGGTAGGGTAACTATTCGTGGGTGCTTCTTACTTAAGCGCACATTCCATCTATTACATTCTATCTCTTATTGAAGAACTTGTCGCTACATATCCAACGGATATGAGTAGACCAACCCACCTCTAGAAGATTGGTATAAAAATGTTTGGATGCTTTCGCATGTATTGCCACCCACATATCGATGTAATTGCTATATGGTATGTGGAATAAGAAAAAGTGGTTAAAGACCAGGGAATGATGGTGGGAACAGACTTGAAAGGGGAGCAACTCAACTCTATTTGTCAAGTTGGGATTACTTGTTCGGTTCGAATAGTTATACTATGGTTTGAATGGTTCTAATATCGAAACCAGACCTGGACATACCAGCTCCACTTGACTGGTTAATAAAGGCCATTACCAGACAAGAGAGAGGCTACCATATTTCCATATTCCATGATAGGAGCTATGATAGGGCTGTATTCCTCCATCTACAAGCAGGTTATTCATTCTAGTTTCTGCATCGAACACCGCTCTGCTAAATGTTGGGTTGAACACGAGAGAGTCTCAAGCAGGTAGCATGGGTCTCCTCTAGTTTGCATGAATGGGCATAACTGCATGGAAGCAAACTATTTATGTATCGGGTATATGCTTGAATGGCTCAAGTGGCGGCGAAGCTATACTCGACCTACGATGAACGAGGATTTTCAATGTGAGCAGCTATGGTTTGGTTCTTCGAAATGATGATTCATGGTGTACATGGGAATAAAGGTATAACGAAGGTAAACCATAGATATGCAATTCTACATGGCTTCATTCATGGGTGAGGTATTAGACTATATGGACTCCCTGATCCACCATGGGGTGATAAGCTGGGGTGGTGTTGATATCAACCAATCTAGATATCCTCCCACCCAAGGTGGACCCCATCACCCATATTCATCTTGGGTGGTGGGGTCTTGGCAGAAGATACCAAGGTCACTGAATAAGGAAACCATCCCATCTATAGATTCTTCAAATAATAGATGACATCACTATAAGCTTGAGTGGACAATGGTTGGTTTTGGGGAGAGCATCCATCACTCCCTCAACCCTATCTTCCACCACCTTACCTTCCTTTGTGTTCAAAGAAGAATAAGATCTTATCTTTATTTTTCAGTTTTTACTTTCATATGTACAATATCTTTTATAGATACACAATACATCTATTCGTATCTCTTATAGATACATAATACATCTATTTTCTATAAAGATGATCCTAATCTGGAATAAGAACCATAGAAAAGAGTACATATTAAACTAATAACGAGAATACTAGTTAAAGTACCTATCAACCAAAGAGGGATCCTTCTGGTGGTATCGACCATTTCTATTTTTTCCTTTCACATTTCTTAAGTAGTCATGTTGAAGACATAAACAATAATACATAGAAGTACTAGATCTCACCAAATTCAATTGGGTAAGAAAAATATTCTCACTATTCCTAATTGTAAAAGTAATTAGAGAATAGAACAAGTACCAAAATAAGCAACAACCCCCAATAGAGGCTTGTACGATTCAATTTAACATTTATTCATTTGGGTTTGATTGTGTCATAAATAGCTCCATGATTTAGTTTATATAAAGTTTATCATTGTATGAATTGCATTGTTAATATTGATCCCAAGAAAAAAATTGTAGGTATAGCTAGCCCGTGAACGACCAACCATCTAACTATAAAATCGGATAGGTTCTATCTATAGTCATTAATACCTCCTAAAAAGATCCAGATTTAGTAAATTCATTGAGTTGCTCTAATGAATTGAAATGACCAGTTACTAATGGAACCTTTTGTTGGCTTTCTGTGAAATACTCATTTGCCTGAGGGCTCCCAAATACATCATAAGCTAAATCCGTACCGCAAAATAGCCAACCTGCAATGAATATAGAAGGTATAGTAATGCTATGGATAACCTAGTATTGAATACTAGTAATAATGTCAGCAAAAGAATGTCCTCCCATATTCCCAAACATGGTAAGCTCTCTATATTATTGTAAAATCAAGGGTAAATTGATCTCATGAAAGAAAGAGATCAGGAAATGGAAAAATAGTGATATTTTCTACAATCCTTGTGTGATTGTCAATATGATACCAAGGGTATACTTGAAGTATACCAAGTATAGCTAGCCTTCTTCTAACATAACAATACAATTTTACTTAATATTAAAAGGGGTTAGGATA
The DNA here is from genome assembly GCA_007258455.2 of Sequoia sempervirens. Classification (NCBI taxonomy): domain Eukaryota; kingdom Viridiplantae; phylum Streptophyta; class Pinopsida; order Cupressales; family Cupressaceae; genus Sequoia; species Sequoia sempervirens. The sequence goes on along the minus strand of VDFB02203009.1, from coordinate 5,039 downwards.
GAATGATTTTGCTATTGCATGTTACTCTAGCTCTGTTTGATCAACTTAATTCATTTTTTTTGCTTTCTTTTCACTAAACAAAAATGATAGAATCTTGCATATTTCAATTTCATAATAGCTTCCACAAGGAATCCTATCTCTCTATTGCAACAATTGGATATATGGATCATGGGGAAGTTAATTTCATTTGAGCAATAAATAATAATTGTAATGGCTCTCACTTCCACAGACAACTTTATCACTAGAATACATTCATGTCATTTTAAGAAGAAGATCAAGGAGTCATTCATTATAAATGCAACTCATTCAAAATATTATACTTTTTTAGAATCTTTGGGCAAAGGCATGGATAAAGCAATGGTTTCAACAAGTAGAGTAAAGATCCAATTCTAGTGCAACTATAACCTCATGGAGCTATGATTCAAGTGGGTGGGAAACTATAGTTCCAGGGATAATTTATGGGTGGGAGGGAATCATAGGAATTTTTTTGTTGCATTCCTAAAAATAAGTAGTGTTTTTCCCTTGCACACACACTCTTGGATGTTCCTACATATGCCCATGTTCCTTCCCTTTACTGCCTACGTTTAGGAAAAGGATCACTTCTCAACAATGTTCTAGAATTTGCACATGCTCCTACATCCCAATCACAACTATAATTGGCCCAATCTAACATACTAAGGCATAAATTTTTCATTGATACAAACATCATTTCATCACTAAGAAGTTAATACTCATAATAGGGAACATACATAACTTAATTGTATACCACTTTTAGTAATGGATTGTAATGCTATTTCTCTCCTTGGACTAGGGCAACTTATCATAGCTTATGCTTCTTTTAGAAGACCTTGATTTGCTAAGGTATCAACAACATTTGCTTCTGCAATCTGAGTAGCAAATGGTGAATTCCTTTTTGTACCTTTAAATCCACAAGAACTAATAGAAGACCAAGAAATTGCTTTCCCTTGTGTATCTGTAATAATAACAATGGTATTGCAAAAACTTGTTCAAACATAAATAACTCCTTTCAATATTCAATGTTTAGTTGTACTTTGAATATTCTTGTAGCTCTATGTGGCACATATTTCTTCTAGTATTTGACACAAATTTTATAGCCAATATCGGATATAGTTCCTTGCCCCTGACTAGATAGTATTTACTCTATTGTTTAAAGTTCTAGATTGGGAACTATATTAAAGTAGGTTCAGGGTAAAAGATCCCACCACCCTATTTTCCTTGGGTGGGTATGGGGATGAAAAACTATGATAGGAAAGACCATAGACTATGATGAGAAGGGCGCCATACTTAAGAGTAGTAGGCCAACTAGATAGCTCACTAGAGGGGTAGAGGAGAGGGCCAAATCTGAAATGTTTTTCTTTGAAGCGGTGATATTGAAGGAGATAGCTCAATTTTATGTGATGCCAATTGCACAAAATCTCTGAAAAAGGGAAGTCAACCCGGCTGGTCAAGAGGGTTTGTAATAGTTTTTAGATATGGAGTTGGGTTTTGAAGGATGGTTGCTTGCTAACTTGCTTTGCTCTACCAATATGATATCGAGATTTTGAGGGACTTGACCACATCCAAACATATTACATATATAATACAGTGATTCAATCCCCTCGAGGCATTTGCCAATCTACCTTTTCTTTCTTTCTTTCTTTATTGGTAGGCTGGCACCGTGCCATCGACATATTATTCCATTGCTTTCCATCCTTCTTGCTCTTTCATTTAACCAATCAATAGCTTGATTTCGACTAGACATGTTACGTATAAAATGAATTACAAATAAGAGGACCTACTAACAAGGAATTTCTTTCCATCCTTATTGAATGGTGGTCTTTGCATCCAGGGAAAGAATTGCTTCCCATCCTTATGGATCATTCTTGTATGTAATATCTTTCCATCCAAAAGCCAAATTATTGGTAGGCCTAGAAAACCTAAGGTAGGAATTCATAGAAGTTGACATGTTTGTTTATAAACTTTATAAGATAATTTTGAATAACTAACAAATGAGTTTTGTAGGATGCGGTTCCTAATGTTGTAGTTTTGTAGATGACTACATTGGGGGCTTCATTCACTCGTTTACAAATGAATATCCATATGAGTATACCCTTTTATGTAGCATGATTTACTTTTAGTACATTAGCTTGCATATGCATGTAGTGTCATATGGCCGCTCAAGTGGGGGCTAAATGTAGCTTAGAAAATTATACTTCCTTGTAGGTGATAGTATAATTTCACACTTAATTTGGACCTATTTTAGTAACCCTTGCATTTATGCATTTTTAACCCTTCCTAAATAGGCTCTAATTCCCTTTATTATACATTTTGATGCCTATTTTTATCATTTTTTGACACTAAAACAAGCATTGAACAAATGTAATCAATCATTAAATTGTTCCCAATCAAGTGTGTCCTAAATTTTTTGGCTAGGGCTCATTTACCCATGGGTGATTGGGCCCCCCTTCTTAGCTAGGACCCAAATTTTAATAGATTGTTGGTGGCATTTTAACATTCAAAATTCAAATTGTAAATGTTGGCATTTGGGATCTAATTTTTAGGAAATTAGAGAAATTCCTATAAATACCTAGTGTTTTCATCATTTCAAAACTAGAACATAAGAGATAACATTCAAGCAAGCAAAAAATTAGAGTCTTGGAGTATAGGACTACTTGAGATTGCAGATCTTCAAGTCCATTTACAAATTTGATCAAGATTTTATCACATGATTAAAGGTTGAAGTTTATGGAAGAGCATGAAAGATTCTAGGATTGGGAGAAGCTTTTGGCCACTTCCCTCCACCTAATGACTTGTTTTCTTGTTGCTCTCATCTTCAAAATTTTCTCTACTTGTAGCCTAAAGCAAGGTATCATTGCATTTTTAGATTTACTTAGGGATTTTTGACTTCTCCGTGATTGAATCTTATCATTGTCATATAAGAATCACACTCTAATGCACTTGAGTAGGGTTTCTTTACATTTTATCTCATAACAACCTTAGACACACATAAGGTTAGGGCTCACACATTGTTTTTCTATTAAATCTTTGACTTTTTGGTTGAGGTTTAATTACCAAAATAGGGGTTTGAATAAGGCAAACCCCCATATAGCCATCCAAAAAAATTCCTTTGTAGATTTGTTACAAGTCCAGATTTGAAGATGAATATTTGAAGGTATAAGAACAAGAGTAGACATAGGGTTACAAGACCAAACTTTGAAGTTTTGGAAAGGCTCACAGAGACCCATTCACCCAAGGGAAACCTAGTCCCCCTGCACATGTTGAATCCAACGTTTGGTGACAAGTACACATTAGTCTGCACTTTCCAAATCCACTTGCAAATCACTGTTTTAATTTGTTTACTTTCCAGATATTACAGTTATCATATTAGGTAATATAATCTAATTAGGAAAATCACTCTAAATCATTTCCAATTCATTCCTAACACTCAAAAGGATCAGATTCGGGTCTAATTGACTCACCTTGTAGGTTGAAAGTCAATCTATGCACCTTGTTGATTTGCATCTTGATGAAATCCTATAAATGATGGCCCATTGACCTTGGGTTTTGGATATTAAACATAAGGTCACCAATTTTTTATGTTTAAGAATCAAAATCATCAAGGTGATTATGAACTTTAAGAATGAGAAAGTGTTAATAATTAGGAACTTAGAGTTAATAACTGAGAACAAAATATGGTCCTACAGTAGTGTTGGGACAAAAGTGCACATCCTAACACATTTAACTCTTGTTTTACATTGCTTTTGATACACATTTTTTTTCTTACAGTGGCCCTTCTACAATTAACCAATTTAAACATGAGTTTCTATTCTTAGGGTGTCCTAGAATTAACTAATGTGTACATACATTAATATTCTTAAAGGTGTCTTAAAAGGTATTGAGCATTTCAAAGGGTCTGTTATACATACCTGCTTACTTCACTGGTTTGGATAAAATGGGTCCCCCTTTCTTCTTTCTGGTTTCTTTTTGTTTTTGGTTACTTGCTTTCCCCTTGGTGGTTCTTCTGGTTTTCTGCCTGAGTTTGTCTTCTGGTTTTGTCAAGATTTGGTTCTACCTTAGTTGGAATTCAGGTTTTCTCCTGGGTTCAGGATTTTACATCCCATCCAAATTTTCCCGTATCTCGCTCGAACTCCAGCTGAGTGTTGTCGTTTGGGTATTTTCAGTCTTCGCGGAAATCCGCATGGACCAGATTTTTGTGGATTTCTTTCTCCCCCGGATTTTCCCGAAATTCGTTGTTCCCTGTTTGTTCCAGGTTTGCCAAAATGTCTTCTCCTTCACAGAAATCCATCCCGCGTGGATTTCCCCAGAATCTGGTGGAATGTGAAGAAGTATGGAGTAGTAAGGCTAGTTAATAAATGATGATGCATTTTATGAATAATTGATGCTATTTTGAGATCTCACATGTTGTTCCTTGATTGATAATGATTAGATTAAGTTTCTAATGGGTGTTTTCATGCTTATTCTGCTGGAATCTACTGGCTTAGAATTCTTCAAAATTCCTCCTTGGCTTGGGTTCCGCGGGTCGGCCTGAAACCTGAACTGTTTGTATGATAATTTTGTTCAAAGATTTAATAGTACCCTACTAACATAGGATTCATTTTAATGATTGTTTTGATTAATTAACTTATGTTTGTGTGATCTTTACTGTGGTTTTCTTTGTTGAATGCAGGATTAAATCACATACAGGATGATATTTGTCAAGGGAGCTCAGTTAGAGTGCATTTTTCAATCCAGTTGGTCATGAAAATTAGCTAAGGCAAAGGTTGGCAAGACTTTCCTAACCTCTTGCCAACTGGTGGCTTGGCTCTATCTGCTAAGGATCCAAAGGGGGTGTTAGAACTGCACAATTTTGATGATATTACATATTGTCCATACTCACAAAGTTTCCAGATAAGTCCCACCATGAGCATATTTTCCCCATATCTGGCCCTGTTGCACTATAGATTCCATCAAGTTTGGATACTCCACATTACAAGTCATATCGCCATGAGATCATCAAAGTCTCTCTGACTTATAGTGCA
>VDFB02203008.1:174720-192794 GCA_007258455.2 Sequoia sempervirens | reverse complement strand
ATCCTAAAATCCCCAAACCCTAAGATACCATAACTTTAAACCCCAAAACCCTAATCTTTAAAACTTTAAAATCTTCAAACCCATTGTGAGAAAATCCATAGTGCAAAATAAACAAAAAATAATAATATTAAAAAATAAACAAATAGATTTACGTGAAAAATTTGGTAAAATTATACCAAGAAAAATCATGGGCAAAGATTTGAATAGCATTTTATTAATTTGGAAAAATCTACAGGCACAACAATCATCAAAATTGTTATAGAAAGAATGACTCCATACGGGATACAAAATTTGAGTTGTAGAGTTCTTTTTGAAGAAAATTTTCCTAAAAAGGAAAGTGTGACTCATGCAACTACATGTCAAACATTTGTGGAAATTACCAAAAATAGTAAGCCAAAAACTTTCCTAAGAACTTCAATATCAACTATTTGTCATTGTTGAAATAATAATAAAATTTACTTCATATTCCAACACCCACATCCCTAAAATATAAAATCTCCAAACCCCTAAAATCCCCAAAAATACTGAAAACCCAAAATTCCAAAGTCTTGAAAACCACAAAACTCAAAATCATAAATTAAAAAATGGTCAATACCTAACACACTAAAAAAAAATATAAAATCCCTAAAACATCCTAGATATACCTCATGCCACCACCCGCCCTCAATACATATTAACTCAAGGTATTTTAAAATAACCCCTTCACCTCTAAGTACTTATAATCATACTTCGTTTTATTTCACTTATTTAAAATTTCTAATATAAGTGTGCATGTTATTTCAGAACATTGAAATGAATCACATTGGCTAATGAAAACCCCTCAAGTATGCTCATTAGCTACACTTGATAAATGTAGGGAGTGAGCATGTCCACTCAAGCACTTAATTAAAACCAAGTACTCTATTGATCAAGTCTATAATTGTAGCTAATTGATCCCTAATGGATTCATTGATCAAAATAAGTTTTTGTACCTCTCACTTGATTTGAAATTGACTATTTGATTTATTAAATCAAGACCCATATGATTGGGGTTTATTGATCTTCAATGTATTCTAATTAGTTACAATTAGGTTTGTAGAGTTCTATTAAGAGATTTTTTTTTATGATTAAATCACTCACTTGATTAAAGTATACATCTAGAGCTATTCAATTCCTAATGCGCGACTATCATTTCAAGGAAGCAAGTTATTTATGATAATTGATCAAAATAGATTCTAATTGATTATAATCAAATTTATGATGCTTGATTAGCCCCTTTTGCACATCCAATTGAACCCATTTCATGGGTTATTCAATAAAAAATACATTTGAGAATAGTGTACTAGTGAGATGCAATTAGGTTTGTAAGGCTTAATGAGCCCCAATTGTGTGCTTAATTGAAAATAAAAATAAAAATTGGCTTAGTTACAAAAATAGTTGGCAATAATCTAACTCCAATGCATAATAATTGATTGTGATTATATTTGTGCAACATTTAATATAGATCCAATTGACCTTTCTATTTAAATTTTAGATTGATTATAACATGTCTAATTGTAAAGATACAAAAATTAACCATGTTTAATATTTAGTTTGATTATAGCATGTCTAATTATAAATATAAAAAATAACTATGTTAAATTTAAATTGCACTTAATGACCTAGGAAATGAAAACAAGGAAAAGTGGAAATAATAGAGTATAGAAGTACTAGAATAAAAAATGGATAGTGGAAATGGAAATAACAAATAAAGAAGAGTGTGACAATAAACTGAAGTAACTCATTGGCTAGGATGATGTCGTTGTCATCTAATTCACACACCATCATCATACTTGCAAGTTGTCATATGTGGTTAATGTAAAACTTTGGTTTCTTATGAAATACATATGGGTTTACACACACAAGGAAATAAACACAACAACAAAAAAGTATCCAATACACTAAAAATATACAAGATAGAAATTAATCATAACTAATAATTATGAACAATATATTGAAAGAAAAAATGGAAAGAGAGGAGGCACCAAAATTTCATGCACTCAAGAGGTTTCAAATACTTGCAAGCTAAAATGGAGAGAAAGGGGGTGACTATTTGGGATCTTTCCTCCAATTCAAGCCCCTGATTTGGTCTTTGGACCTCCATAGGTAGTCGATGAAATGATGATAAATTCTAGAAGGTGTGTTCTCTTAAACCCTATGTGTGTCTAGAATTAAAAACAACAATGATAATAAATTATGAATGTTAAACCCCTAGTCTATGGGGACATACACCCTAGCATGCATGTAATTAAACAAGAGGTGGTGATGGTCACCAAAGAGTCATGCCAATAACAACAATGGAATGGAAGATAAAGAATAAAAATGAGTAGAAATGTTGATGTTTTCCAATGTGAAGAAGAGATAAACACTATATTATTGATGAAAAAAGGAAGAGCTAGAGAAGAAGTGATTGGACATAAGTATATTATCCCAAATAATAATAAACTACACAATAAGCTATTTAAAATATATTACCAGTCAGAGGGAGTATAGATGAGCAATAATTCAAGGTCAATCAAGAGTGAAACAAAATCTACCCACATGAAGCTTCAATAATGGAAATTTAACTAAAATGATAGACAAATTTATGTATGTGTTTCCACACTCAAAAACTACTTTTTTGCAAGAGGCTCATGAGGAAGCTAAAAATTCATGTTCTAACACAATATTTTTAACAAATAGGCATTATAAGAAGTAAGAGGAAGTAGCTAGGTGGGAAGAGAATGGTTCAAAATTTAAAAACTCATGGGATGCTAGAGTGTTATGTTGGTTTCCTAGAAAAAATACTAAAAAATTAGACAAACAACTATACTCAACGAGAAATATTATAATGTGATGTAGAAACTAGAAAATTGGTGAAAGAAAAGGTCAAGGCTAGGCAAGATATGGACACTAAAGTGAACCCAAAGAACAATGTAATAACTGCAAGGTATGTTATTTTTTATATTACACTAATATGAGAAATTAGATCTCATAATGGGTAGTGATTGGCTCCAATTTCATTAATGGGATCACTTAACTTGAATGAATCATATAATTTATTCAATTACTTCAATTTTCAATTAGATGCTTAAGCATGTATAATTGAGACTCAATATGATTTACTTGGTTGCAATTAGGTTAATGGGTATCAATTGTCCCCACATGTATGTCTCACTCAACAAATTACTTTTGATATTTTCAATTGCAAATAAAAGTTAAAATTTGGGTTAATTATACCATAATGCATTTTAATTACTTATAATTAATTTTACATAGCATAAATTAGGCTTAATTTCATACCTATATGATCCATTTAGTTAATTGATTTGATTAGATGTGTAATTAAGGATGGTTTAACCCCCAATGTGCATTAACTAGTTACATTTGGGTTCAAGGTATCTACTAGACCTAATTGAGCTAGCTACTTCATTGGTTCAAGAAGGAGAATAATTAGGTCTAATTTATCTCTAGTGAATGCTAACTAGTTATAATTGGGTTTATAAGGCTTAATTAGGTTTGATACTTGATTAAAACTACTTGAATTGTTCAATAAAGCATGTGATTTCGATCAATTGAGACTTGAAATGTGTTGATTAATTGTAATTTGATATGTGGGTTTCAATTAGCCCTAATTTTGTATTTGATTCAACTAATTTATCCATTGATTTAACTAGGCATACAAATATTTCTAATCTATCCCCAATATGTGTTATTCGACTATAATTGCATTAATAGGCTTTAATCATCTTCAATTGTAGACCTAACTAAACCAAAAGTTTAGTTTTTACAATCAAGTATGTATGTGTGGCTAATGAAGCACTAAATTTACATGATTTGGTTACAATTTATTTATTGGGCTCAATTTCCTCTAATGGCATACTTGATCAAATTACTTGTCAAACTATTATTCACTCAAATAGTTAGGGATAATTAATCCACAATGCACATAATTGGTCTCCAAATATATACAAGTAGTTGAACCAAATATTCTGATAGTTTAATTTGGTGAATAATTAGATCTCAATGATCATTAATATATACTAGTTAGTTATAATTAGGTTTGGGGTGCACAATGGTCTAGCTTGTGAACACTTTAAGTTTATAAACTCATATATGAAATTTGCATTGTTGATCCTAGTTGTATCCTAATTAATTTCAATTAGGTCCATAGGGATTCATTATCAATAATTATTTACCTGATTGAATTAGTTCAATTGATTTAGGGACGAGTGCAAGTTAATTATGTGCCAAATAGGGACCTTGTGTGACAATGAGAATATTGAAAAATAAACATTTAAAGTACAACTTTATATAATTATTTAAAGGGCTTATTATATCATTTTCTTTGAATTCTCCCTCAAATATAAATTATAAATTATAGAATTTTGAATGTCATTTATAATCTACTATTTTTTAATAATTTCAAATTACTCTTGTGAAATTCACATATTTTAAAGAGGCACTACTTACATTTTCAAAAAATATATATAAATTGTAGATGTCATTCTATCATGTACTTTTTAGCAAATATTAATATTTTATCATAAAACCTTATAGACATAAAATATAAGTGGGTGGAGGAACTACAATTTTAAAGTATTTTCATAAATAAATAATTAACTATTCATTTGTAATGCATTTTGAAAACATCATTAATTAAATACAAATATTCAAAAACATTAAGCATCTCCCATATAGTGAAATGTATGCTTAATCTAATGTATTCCAAAAATTCTACTTGGATTGAAAGTGTAACATGCCAATAGTTCACGCTAGAAAATTTCCTAAATTTTCACTTTAAGTAAATTAACTATGCTTCATAACCATTTCCATAAAAAAATTCTTTTCCATATGAGAACAAATGAACATAGATGACATAACAAATTCCAATATTGATTTCATTTCCAAAATAATATTCCCCATATTACAATATTTCCAAAGGTTGTATACAAAATACATACATAGCTCAACTGAGCTTCAAAGCAATAGATATAGATGGTCCAGGAATCTCCTTTCAAATATTGGTCGTTAGCTGAGGAGGAAGAGCATCACTCAAGTGCTTTTCTACCAACCATAGACTCAAATGCGATCCCTCACACATTTACCAAATATGGCAAGATGGCCCTACCCTTCCACGAAGAGATTGGTGGAGGAACCTCATAACGAAAACCACTTTGGGCTTAGTGTTGCGCCCTACATAATTAGAACATGTAGACACTACAATCTTGAATGAGCATGCATAAAAGGAACACAACGAATTGACAATGGAGCCAAAGGAAATCACACTACTTTGGCCAAAGTATTCTCACTCAATATTTTGAGTGAGAGTCATCCTACTCACATACACTACTCAAGCTCGATTTGACTATAGACCATTATAAACTATGCATAGGTAATTTCCTTCAATAGGTATTCATTAACCTCATAAATAACCTATTCCCTTATCCCATTTAACATAATGGTACTTCTACCAATAAAGCATAAACAAAAGCTATGTTTCCCTCTTCAATGGATATTTTATCCCAGGTATAATATATGAGCTTTCTAAGTCTACAAATTAACTTTGCATTAAATAACTTAACAAGCTATTCCCACTTGTTCAATCCTAGTATATAATACTAAATATGACATTTAATCTCTCATTAATATGGAGTAAGTACAAGCACATATTAGAAAATCATAAAAATAAGTCCTTCCTTTCCTACTAGTAAAATAGACTATTTCTATATTTCATGCAACCTATTGCAATTTCTATTTTTAACACACAAGACAATCAATCTTTCACAATAAATACAAAACATGAAGAGATTAGAATATCATGCCTCATATGTACGCTTATTCCAAGTGACCATTGGATCTCAAGCTTAGCCTCCTCTTAGAATCAACTTAGCAACAAACCCTCTCAATCTCTCTCACTAAATTCCTCACAATATCTCTCAGCAAAATAAGAATTCTCTCAAAGGAAAATACAATAGAATGGAGCAGCGTAGTGATACAAAGAAGAATTGTATCCAAATAAGGTGAGAATGCCTCATATTTATACGCAAAAACCAACATCTTCAGCCTACAAACAAGGCTCATGCTATGACACTTCTCAGAAAAAATCCATCGACTCAGCTTACTAAAGAAAAGGTGGCAGATTCCTATCATAATACTCATCAAAACTATACAACAGATTGACCATATGCTTGCCAACAACAATTTGACTATTTCATAAAGCACATGCTTCATTCAGTGAATCAACTTCTAGGCTCATGAGACTTCTAAGGGAAACACATAATTCATAATATGGCACCAAGTATTCCACACATTTCCTATTCTGAAGCCCACAGTTTAAACAGAGGAATCAGTCAATCATTATTTGGTTGCACATTACTCAGTCGATTAGGTCAAGACATGGCAATCAATACCTTACAATGGTTCGAACTCCTTCTATAAAGTGTTGTTAATGCTTTGACTTAGTACGTTGCATAATAAAATGAGTTGCATTTAATTCTGGTATTTACTAAACTTTACACAACAGTCTTAATGTTGGCGTATTTCTATCGCTCATTATCCATAATGATAGTTGCGGTTTAATATTTACTAATGCACTATTACATGAAGCACTACATTCTCATTTAATTGACCATAGCATATATTTAATGAATCAACCTTTAATACTTATATAATATACATACATACATACATATATATACACACATGCACATATATATATATATATCAACAAATAACATTTAACACTATATATATATTTTTTCATATAAATCTTTGACAAATAAGTTTTTCTAAATATACACTTTATAAGATCAAGTTAACATTTCATATACATTATCGTTTGCATATATATATATGTATATATATATATATGTATATATATATATGTATATATGTATATATATGTATATATATATATGTATATATATATATATATATGTATATATATATATATGTATATATGTATATATATATATATATATGTATACGTATGTATACATATATTGACATACTTGTATGGAAATTCACATTTATCAACACATACGCATATATCGACATGTGTATACATATGTATATATCTTATATATACATTCGATTACACAATCAACCACATAAACAATTGCTATCTTATCGATAGGTGATGCATATATATATATATATATATATATATGCATACATGTCTCATTGTCCTCTCGATATCACTATGCCCATAAGCAACCTGGCCCATAAGCAACCTGTCCATAAGTGTGCATAGGTATTTCTACCTATGTACTCTCATGTGTGTGTTCCCTTATGTGTATGGGTTATCGTCGACATACATATCTATACATTCTATGTATATATATCTTATCAATCAATTATAGTAATATGAAGAACTCATATGCACCAAACATATAAACACCATCCAAGAATATTATTAACAAAAATCAAGATCCTTCCTAGTGCAAACACATCATACTAAAGGATGACTTACCAATTCCCAAAACTATGACTTAACTCAACCATTCTATTAGTTTGTGTGTGTGTAAGCTCAGTTAGGGTTCGTTATAGGTTACCCGACCAAGTTCCTCTCCCGAGTGATACTTCCCCTCGCTTCTAGAGGATTGACTATGAACTTGTATCCAACTTAACACATTTCCATGGTAGTCAGTCGTTCATCAAAACAAGAATTTACATTTTACTTTTCATAGTTAGAATATCAAATTCAATAACCATTCATTCCATATATGCATTCCATCATATAACATCAAATGAAATAAACATTCATTCATAATTCTTTGATAAACAAAGTGCAATCATATAGATTTCCTATCAGAATTCCAAATACATTCACATTTGCAATAATTTACCCTAACATAGTAATAGTAAATAGGTAAACACACAATGGGGTGTGACATACTCCCCCCCTTGTGAATTATCATCCCCGATGATTTTATGTAGCAAACATAAACTAAACAAAGCAAACAAAACATTGTTTTTCAAGAACTTTCAAAAGCACATAAGACATGTGGAAATTTTTTCTCTATCTTAGCATAGTCTTCCCAAGTGGCAAAATATTTTGCATACTGGTCCCACTGGACTTTGCACTGCAAAACTTCCTTGTTACGCAAGCGAAGCTTACACATTTTGAGCACCTTGATAGACTCGATTGTTAGCACTCTGGAGTCTTGTACCTATAAAGCATTCCAATCAATTACATGATTATCTCTTGGTATATACTTCTTTAGGTGAGAAATGTGAAAGATGTTATGCATCCAGAAAGAACTGGTGGCAAAGCAATTTGATAAGCTACAGGATTCACTTCCTCAAGAATCTCAAAAGGTCCTACATAGTGCAGAGCTAGTTTGGATGACTTTCCAAACTTGATGGAACTCTTATGAGGTTTTACCCTTAACAAAACCTTATCACCTATTGCAAAACCCCTAGGTACTCGGTTTACATTTGTATAGCTTTTATTTCTATCATTGGCTTCAACTAGCCTTTGCTTAACAATCCTAACTTGTTCCTCCATTTTAGCCAACATATCTAGCCCAAGACTCACCCTATCCTCAAGTTTATCCCAACTTATAGGGGTTTGACACTTTCGACCATATAATGCTTTGAAAGGAGCCATCTTTATTGTAGAATGGTAGGAATTATTATAAGAAAATTCCACTAAAGGAAAGTAATCTTACCACTTGTATTGTTGATCCATGCAATACATTCTAAGTAGGTCTTTGAGTACTTGATTCACCCTTTCTGTTTGTCCATTCGTTTCTGGATGATAAGCTAAACTTATATTTAGTTTAGTCCCAACTGCGGAAAATAAGGTTTGTCAAAACCTTGAGGTCACACATGCATCCCTATCTGAGATAATCTTCTCAAGAATTCCATGCAGTCTAAAAACCTCTTGAATAAATTTTCAAGCTATGAAAAGAGCTCCATTAGTTAGATTCTTAGGTATGAAATGTGCTACCTTAGTAAGCTTGTCCACTACCACTAGAATGAGATTATGCTTATTCCTTGACATAGGTAATCCTTGCACAAAGTCCATACTGATGAATTGCCACTTACTCTCTAGAATATCATGTTTATATAGTAAGCCTACAAGACGATTTGATGTTCAACTTTCACCCTTTGACATTCTAGGCACCTAGCCACAAATCTAGCTGCATCCCCTTTCATCCCTTCCCAAAAATATAATGACTTCACATTGGCCAACTTTTTTGTCACACCAAGATGTCCAAAGTATGGTGCTTTATGAACTTCTTTCCATACCATATTTCTTAACTCTTCAGAGTTAGGCACATACATTCTTCCCTTATACCTAAGCAATCCATTGGGTTCAAAGTGAAATCATTCATACCTTGCATCTTGTAAATTACTTGTGAGTGCTTGCTTAACTTGCATGTAATAGTCATCCTCCTTGCATTTGCAAAATACTTGGCCTTTAAAGTCAGTTTGGATTGTCACTTTTGAAGCAATATGACTTCTACGACTTAAGGCATCAACAACCCAATTTTCTTTTCCCTTGATGTAGTTGATATTGAAGTCATAATCATATATCAACTCCAACCATCTTCTCTATTGTGCATTCAAATTAGGTTGAGTGAATAGATATTTCAAACCGTGATGATCAGTTTTCATCTCAAAGGGCTTTCCCAACAAGTAATGCCTCCACATCTGCAATGCATGAACCATCATTGCTAACTCTAAATCATGTGATGCATAATTTTGTTCATAAGGTTTCAGCTTCCTTGATTTGTAAGAAACTACTTTCCCTTCTTGCATTAATACTCCCTCTAAGCCTTCTCTCGATGCAACTGTGATAACAGTAAAGTCACCATCAAGATTTAGTACTTTCAAAATTGGAGCAGTAGTTAACTTCTCTTTGAGTAGATCAAATGATGCTTAGCATCTTTTTGTCCACTCAAAATTCTTCCCTTTCTTTTGCAAATAAGTAATTGGAAAGGCTATTCTAGAGAAGTTTGCAACAAACTTCCTATAATATCTTGCCAAACCCATAAAACTTCTTACCTCAGAGACATTTGTGGGCATTGGCCATTATAATACTGCCTTGATCTTGGTTGGATCAACTAAAATACCATCTACTGAGATCACATGTCCAAGATACTCCACTTTCTTCTAAAAGAAGGTACACTTAGAGAGTTTCCCATCCAACTTATGTTCACTTAGTCATTGTAGAACTATCTCTAAATGCTTGCAATGATCCTCCTCATTCTTTAATTCTTAACTAGTGGTATCCAGATCGTAGATCAATCTTAGAAAACACAATAGCTCCTTGCATTTGATCATAAAGGTCATCAGTGCATGGCAATGGATACTTGTTCTTTATTGTAGCTTTGTTAAGCATTCAATAATATATGCACAACCGTAAAGTACCATACTTCTTTTTCACAAAGATTACTGGCACTCCCCAGGGTGATACACTGGGTCTTACAATCCCTTAGATAATAGTTCATCTAGTTGTGCCTTAAGCTCCATTAACTCAGTTGTTTTCATTCTATAAGGCACTTTGGAAACAAGTTCAAATCCTAGAACTATATCAATAGAGAAATCAAATATCCTTTTCAGTGGTAGTCTGGGTAGTTCTTCTGGAAACACTTTAAAAAAAATTTGTAAGATATGATATCTTTCCATATCCATCTCTCCAGTTTCCATCATTTCACCTTCTTCCATCTCTTGGTAACATTGTGGTCCATAGTTTTCAAGACCATCTTGAGAGTTAAATTCCTTATATTCTTCAAGTTTTTCCATATTTACTACAAAAGCTTGCATCCTTTCTTCTTAGCCTTAAGCAATTGCATGGCAAAGATTTGACGCAACTTGACTTCCCTAGGTATCCCTTGCAACATCACTTGGTTACCTAAATCATCCGAACATCCTACTATTTTGGCATAACAATCTACCTTGGCTCTATGCTTCGAAAGCCAATTCATTCCTAGAATAACATTGTTGGAAAACGTGCCTCAATCTTACTGGCATGAAACTCCTATAAGGGAAAAATTGGTGAGACCCTCTGAATGTCTTACCGACTAGCAGTAGTGTTCTAATCTTTTCAAAACTATTGCCTAGACTCACTCTATCGCTAAGACATCACAGCGATATCCACAATAGAACCATCGGCTAGACCATCGCTATCAATGAGAGGTCATACCGATGTTCATCGTGCAAAGTTGTCGGCAAGACAAGCCATATCGCTAAGACTTCATATCGATGATCAACACATGTAGCTCTATCGGCAAGACCATCGCTATCGACAAGACATCATACCGAGCATAGAATAGTTGGAGATACCACCGCTATCGCCAAGAGGTCATACCGAAGTAATATACCCATTAGTGAGACCACAACCATCGGCAGGAGATCATACCGAGCGCAAATCTTTCAGCCAAGAGTCTTCCCGATGTCATACTTGTGAATAACCGTCGATGAGACATACACTGTCACCAAGAGTTCATTCTAAATGTTCAAGCCTCTCCCCGATAACTTTTGTTGCCACAAGTCTCCCCGATAATCATTAGGAACCAACCCTTCGGCAAGAAATCTGCTCAGCTGGAATGAGTTGGAAACTTTCACAGCGATCGACATGTCTTGCCGATGACTCCCGTCAGCAAGACAGAAGCGAAGTCTCGACGACCTGAGCATTTTAAAAGATTAGAACACTACTGCTAGTTGGTAAGACATTCAGAGGGTCTCACCAAATTTTCCCTTACAGGAGTTTCATGCCAGTAAGATTGAGGTACGTTTTCCAACAATCTCCCACTTGACGAAGATCTTACTGACACCTCTAGAGCACAACAAAACTACTAAAATTCATGGGCACTGAGGCCCATCAAACTGACACACCACCTAAACTTGTATGTGCTCACTGGCTTTGTCAATGCATCTCCAACATTCTCCAGAGTATCCACTTTTTCTAAAGAGACCTTTCCATCCTCCACCATATCTCGTACAAAACGATACCGCGACATCTATATGTTTCAATTCCTCGCATGGAAAAGTAGGATTTTTAATAAACAATAGCACTCGACCGTCAGCCACAAGAAATTATTATTTTCCTACATCAAAACCAATGTTAGAACACAAACGCTTTTGAACTAAATTGCTTTTTAAGCGTAGGTTGCCGCCATGTATTTTTCCCCTTCCAGAAGTGGATAAAGCTTACCATACCGCCGCTACTCATCCAACTAATCGCACTACCTCATTCATCATGAAAATATATCCACCGGTGGATCTTCTAACGTCAATGTCCCCAATCGTAATCCACATAGCCTCGAATGTTGAGATTCCTCTACGATTCAACCAAATTTCCATGGTAACACAAAGCATATTCTGAAGTGCCCTTCAAATATCTAAACACCCTTTTCACAGCATCCTGATGTGTCCTTCCAGGATTTTCCATATAGCTTTACTCAAGAACTCCTGACCGCTGGGAAATGTCCGCCTTGTACAAACCATTTATACATTAAATCGCCAACCCACTCAGCATAAGGCACTCGGGTCATGTCTCTATCTCAGTAGGAGATTTTGGACATTCTTCAACATATAGCTTCGTTCCCTGCAAGACTGGAACAACTAGATGCTTGCAATCATTCATACATAATCTCTCCAGAAC
Source organism: Sequoia sempervirens (assembly GCA_007258455.2). Lineage (NCBI taxonomy): Eukaryota > Viridiplantae > Streptophyta > Pinopsida > Cupressales > Cupressaceae > Sequoia > Sequoia sempervirens. Next base: position 180,178 of record VDFB02203008.1, on the reverse strand, counting down.
AATATTAATATACTTACTCTGACTGAGCCAAAGTTTTCTACTTTTCCTATCCCTGGTTATTTCCATTCCTAGAATATACCTGGCTGCACCAAGATCTTTCATTTCAAACTTTGCAGACAACTGAGACTTAAGATCATAAATCATTAACTTACTATTGCCTATGAACAACATATCATCAACATAGAGAGCAATAATAAGAACACGATCATTTTTAGCTTTGTAGTACACACAATGATCAGATTTTGATCTTACAAATCCCAATGAAAAAACAAAAGTGTCAAATTTCTGGTACCACATCCTAGGAGACTGTTTTAATCCATACATAAATTTTTTCAACTTGCAAACCAGACTTTCTTTACCTTTTTGCACAAAGTGCTCAGGTTGGGACATATAAATCTCTTCTTCAAGATCACCATGAAGAAATGTTGTCTTCACATCCATCTGTTCAACCTCTAACTCATACGCTGCTGCAAGTGACAAAAGAAATCTGATAGATGTCAGCTTAGCTATAGGAGAAAAGATTTCTCCATAATCAATTCCCTCTACCTGGGAATAACCCTTCGCAACCAACCTCGCCTTATACTTTTCCACACTGCCATCCAGACCTATTTTCTTTTTAAATACCCATTTGCAGCCAACAACTTTTCTGCCTTCAGGCAATGACACCAAACTCCAAGTATCATTCTTTTCTAATGATGCCATTTTTTCATTCATGGCTTCCAACCAAGAGTTTGAATCAGACATTCTAAATGCCTCTTTCACAGTCCTAGGCTCATCAGTTCTAGAAATTAAAACATAGGCACAAGTAGAATCTATCAAAGAAAACCCATACCTATCAGTTGTTTTTCACGTATTGACCTCCTCAATTTTGTCGAGGCCGAGGTTGTTGTTCTGTTTTAGAACTCAACTACTTGAGCTCTCCCTCACACTTTCAGTATTATTTTGAAATTTCACCTCTTTATCCAAAGGTCGAGGAATTTCAACTACATCCTTTGGCTTCTCGATTGTCTCGACTGCGCATCCAAGGTAGAAGGCTTTAGCTCACCTAGTGAGATAAACACTTCATGGCAGGGAGAACCTTTAGGTCAGATTCCAAAGCTTGTATCCTTTATGCCAGTACTATAACCAATAAAAATACATTTTACAACCTTGTTTTCCACTTAGATCTTTTTCTTTTTTTCTCTTCATTCACACATGTGCATATGCCCTTAAAGCCAAAGACTAGGAATGTGTCTCAGAGGGCTTCTTTCCGCACTCATGCTTCCAAAGGTTTTTTCTCAACAAGAGTAGAATTAGAGAACTAAGCGCATCAAGTAACATATTGCTGTAACTGCTCAACCTATAACTTCTCTCCCTCTCCAAGCCAAGATCGCTTAGCATACTTCAAGGCTCTTTTCCATCACCGTCTGTTGAACCTTTCAACTCATTTTGCTGGGCGGGAGTGTAAGTGTAGTTTATGTCTTTTTAATCCCATGATCTTTACAATACACTCCTCGAACTCATCGTAACAAACTTCACCGGGCCATTGTCACCTAAACATTTTATTTTCCTTCCAACATTTTCTACAAGGTTTTAAATTCCTTTAAATGATCAACACTTCATTTACTTTTAAGAAATAAACAAATGCCCTTCTTGAATAATCATCAATGAACGATACATAATATCTTGACTTAGACAGAGAAGGAACATTTACTGGACCAAAAACATCAGAATATATGTAATCAAGTAAACCAGAAGATTTGTGAGGATTGGAGTAAAATGAAACACGTGTTGTTTACCATATATACAATGTTCACAAAACTCGAATTCGAGGTTACAATCATCAAGCCCCTCAACCAGGTTTTTATTTTTCAAGGTTTTTAAACCTTCTTCACCAATGTGGCCTAGCCTATGATGCCAGCACATAGTCTTTTCTGCTGGAAGTTTAACTTCCATAGAGTTTGCACTATCAGGAACTTTTTCCTCTTTTCCTCCATGAGTAGCTTTCTGTGACTTTACAGAGACACTATTGCATTGCACAACATGTGCATCCAGCTTATACAAGGTACCAATACGAGCACCCCTAGCTAGCACCATTGAGCCTCTAGTCATCTTGTAGCCATTTCCAGAGAACGTGACTTGCACTTCAATATCATTGAGCTTACTAACAAAAAGTAGATTTTGAGCTAGATCTGGTATATGCATTACATCATTGATTCCCTTTACTCTTCCATCAGGGAATTGAATTCTGACTCTTCCACGGCCAACTATTTCCAAAGATGAATTGCTTCCCAAGTACACCCTTCCACCATCGTATTTTTCATACTTAGTGAACCAATCTCTATGAGATGTCATGTGGAAAGATGCTCCAAAATCAATCAACCAGACATCATCTGATGCTTGTGTAGCCAAGGCTGCAATGAAAGTGTTTGCATCACTCTGAGAAGAATACTTCTTCTTCTTCTTTTTCTCCTCTTTACAGTCCTTTCAGACATGACCAATTTTCCCACAATTCCAACACTTCACCTTGGACTTCTTTCTAGGAGACTTTGATCTCCCCTCTGATTTGGATTTGGACTTCTTGTCCTTCTTCTTGCCCTTTTCTTTTGATCTGCCTCTAACAACAAGAGCCTCCTTTGCCATCTCAGAAAATTTCCTTCTCATCTCTTCTGATAACAAAGAAGCAACATCTTCCATCTTAAAAGTGGATGTCATACTCCCAATAGCCATCACCAAGTGATCCCAAGAATCTGGAAAAGAACATAATAACAACATACAACGATCTTCTTCATCAATCTTCACACCCACAGATGCTAATTGAGCTATCAACATGTTGAAAGAATTCAAGTAATCAACAACAGATGCTCCCTCCTACATTTTCAAAGTGTACAACTTCTTCCTCAAGAACAATTTATTCACCAAGGACTTGCCCTGATAAATAGCTGCTAGTCTTTTCCACAAGGAAGATGCAGTCTTTTCTTCATGAACATTCAGAAGAACAGAGTCTGCTAAACAGAGCCTTATCAACCCCTTTGATTTTCTATCTGCAAGGTCTCAATCCTCTTGCTTCATGCCTGTAGGCTTCATTCCAGACACAACAAGTTATAGATCATGATCAACTAACAGATCTTCCATTTTGTGTTTCCACAACTCAAAATTACTGCCATTGAATTTCTCAATTTCAATCTTTCCTAACGTGCTTGCCATCTTAAACTGTAATTTGAATTACTAGACTTCTACAAGACTCCCACTGAAACATAATTGACACAAAAAACCCAACGTACCCACAAGGATAACACAATTGGCCAGACTCTGATACCACTTGTAAGGAAAGCTTAGGTGCAGAACAAACTCTCCTAATGTCAAAACCTCAGGGAAGAATGCAGAGGTGACTTTAAATTTTCAATTACAGTCCAATTAAGATACTGAAGAAAGAAATAACAGAAACAGATAAATTAACATACACTAATGAACACCAGATTTACGTGGGAAAATCCTTATGGGAGAAAAACCCACCACACCAAGAAAAACCCCTTTGTATTACAGTAAAAAAATTACATACAGAGTACAGGCTTCACTCTCTGATGTCAAATTACAGCAGCATAATTTCCTGATCAATCTTGTATAGAACATCCCAGTTACAATGCTCTCTGAATTGTATTCAAACACACTGATAACACATCAAACTATTCATCCAACTGTTCACTCAACCATTCATCATCTTCGATTACAGAGTATATCCATGTCGTTCATGGTTTATCGATCTTCCTCACAGGAAGGAACACAACAGTTCAATTGCTAGCGGTTCTCATTCTGCTTCTCTGATTGGTCGAAAATTGAAAATTTAAAGTCACCTTTGCATTCTTCCCTGAGGTTTTGACGTTAGGAGAGTTTGTTTCGAACCTAAGCTTTCCTTACAAACATCATAGGATCCTAAGGGTGCTACATATAGGTTTACCTCCATAGAGAAACACGGTAGCTCAATCCTAGCTTCGAATAAACATTGTTCCACTATTGCTCTTGCCTAGTTTGCATATTCTACAACCCATTATTTTGTCATATAACCAGCTTTCCTAGATATTTTCTTTGCTATTCTAGGTGAAACAAAAATTCCAATAGCTCCAATATCTATAAGTATGGAAATGGGCAAACCAAATATAATACCTGGAGTCTCCATTGGAGTAACTTGATGCTCCACTTGAAGATTGTCAAAAGTAGCATGGATCTTTTTCTAGCACACAATTTGTTGGGAAGGAAGTGGGTTTCCATAAGATAGTGATCCAAAAGGCTTATTGGGACAATTTATAGCAAAGTGGTCTCCACCACATGTGAAGCATCTCATTTCCGGCCCTTTCTTCCTTGCGGGTTCACTAGGTTAACTAGCATTACTTCCAACATTGTTAGAATTCCACCATTGGAATTATTCCTCTTACGTTCCCTTCTTGATTCTCTTCCATTATTTCGGGGTCCCTTTTCCCCTTGCTTCTGAAAATCTTGCACACCTTCAAACTTCCTTGGTGTTGGTTTAACTTGAGCTCCTATGAACTTCTTACAGTTCCTATTCTCTTGGTGGATGGAGATGGCTTTGAGCTTCTTCTCTTTCTTAACAACCTTCTCATACACTAGATCCATAGTGGTTGGACCATGAACATCTACCTCACCACCAATTTGGCTATTAAGTCCCATAATGAATTTTCTTATGTGAAAATGTTCATCCTTCTGATATATTGGTACATACCATAATAGCCAGGTGAACTTTTCCCAATACTCATTTACTGACATCTCTCCTTGCTTCAAATTTTGAAAATCAGTGAGTTTCTACTCGTAAAAGAGTTGAGGTAGTCATCTCTTCCTGAATGTTTCAACAAGCTCCTTCCATGTAAGTTTCAAAGAACTAAGCTCGAGTTCCATTTTCTTGTTCATCCACTAGTTAGAGGCTTCTCTTGCTAATTGAATATTGCTTTCATGACTTCATAATAGTTTCTAATCATGAAATATTTCTCCATATGAATCAACCATGCCTTAGCTTCTTCCTCATTGGTGCTACCTTCTAATTTTGGTGGGGTTATTTTCCTCATGTCCCTGAAAATTTCAGTAGCCAAACACTTCCTACTAGTTCCTTCAAATTGAGAGTGAGATTTCTCATTCTCGTGTTCATGGTTTTGTTCATGATCATGAGAATTCTCTCCCTCATCTTCATTGACAGTGACTTCTTCATTAATTGAAACTTCTTGTTCTACCCTCTCTTTCCCTTACTTCCTGCTCAAGATTTCCAAACCTTGCATTGGTTTCGTGAAGAGAGGTGGAGAGGGAGGGAAATCATTAGAGAGGGGAGAGATATAGAGGTGAGAGACCTATGGCCTGGGGAGAGTGGTGAAAGACATAGGGGAGAGATACAAGTGAGAGAGATATAGGGGGGAGAGAGGTGGGTAATGAGATAAGGAGGGAGAGGTAGAGAGGTAAAGAGGGAAAGAGGGAG
>VDFB02203008.1:138636-173503 GCA_007258455.2 Sequoia sempervirens | reverse complement strand
AAGCTTCTATGAGCTTGAGAATTGGAATGAATGGTGTGCAAGATTACAAAGGGAACCCCTTGGTTGTATAGGCCAATGTAAGAGAGAGGATGTAATAAGATTATGACAAGTGTTGTCATCCTATGAGGTGTGACAACTGAGGGTCATTAAAACTCAACAACCTTATCCCTATGTAAAGTTAAGCTAGTGTGAAGAGGACCTAAGTGGAGAACTAGCTAGATAAAGTAGCCCTTTCACACCAACACCACCCATTAAGTGCAACTTAGGTAGAAGTATACAATGCAAAGATGCAAATATGGGTCCCAACTATGAGGCTTGATGAGGTACCCATGTACATAGAAATCTCTCACAAATGGAGAAAAGGAGAAAACTCAGTGGGACAAAACTCCTCTCCAAAAGAGAAAAACTAGTGAAAATTCTCTCAAAAAAATGTGAAGGATAGAACCCCATGTGAGGAAGATGTCCCCCCGTACGAGCATAAATAGAGAAGGTCAAGTGAACCCCCCTTGAATTTACAATATCCTACACTGATGGTCGATGCTCAACAAAAACTCTGAAGATGGTCCAAGATCGTCAAACAACATTCCTCCCCTTATGAAGAAAATTATAAATGCAGGATATATTCTCATTCTTGAAAGGAATAAGTCTTTGGAATCAGCTCAAATATCACAATGTCAGGAGTCCCAATCTTAACCAAATAAGGTGACAATGTAGAACAATGTGAAAACTGATGTAGAGTATCGACCAAAGATGATAACTCCTCCAAATGCTACTCCAAAATATTTCAAATGATGACAATCATTGATATTATAAAGAATTAGGTACCACTGCATAAGATTTCAACATGAATGGAGATTGAGTTGAAATTGTCAACTCATGAGTATCTACAAAATCTATCATTGTGAAAGCATATAAATGTGAAGATGGAGCAAGAGGATCTAAATGCACCCATTTACAAAAATAGGAAAGGAGAAAGCCCATTGGAAACAAAACTCTTGATCACTGATGTCCAAACTCCAAAAAATAAATCAAAAAAGTTATATTTGTCGATGAAGAGTTGTTGATGAATTCCACACTATAACAAGAATAAGATCAGAATCAAAGAGACCACTGCACGAGTATCAACTGGATACTCTCGAATGCTCAAAAATACAAATTTGGTACATAGTCTATATGAGCATCATTGAGTTTAGTCATTGTTCAACTAAATATTAATTGAAAATACAAGTACCAAGTTTCTGGATATAGAATCTGACCCACTGAATATAGGAAATTGCTTCCATAACATGATTTTCTATATGGTATCTAGTCCATCACATCAAAATGCATGGGTAACTAGCCATTGCATTCACTATGCATATAGGAACTGACACTTGATACATAAATCAATCCTAAGAAGCTTGCAATATGAAATATTTGGTAGATTACATTGAAGTGACAAGATTTTAACACTTTATTTTAGTGCATTTACAACATCTTTTACATATAGGAGTTATTTGGACAACATCAATAATGCAAATCCAAAAACTCTGATGAAGAACCCAAGCATAAATCAACTCTGAAGTTGACAACCAAATGTGACTATTAAATATGCCCTCAATTGGGATGTCTCCATAAAGCCAGAAACAATTGGCCCCTATTGATTGGTAGATGAAGGAATGCCACGAATGATACAATACAAAGCTTGGTGGTCAATCAAGAAAAAAAGTTTTCCAATTTTATTTATTAAATAAAAATTTTCTTTTTAAAAAACTTAATTAAAAATTTTATTAAAAAACTTTATTAAAATAAATTAATAAAGAAAATTCATTTTTAAATTTATTTTTAAAACGTATTTAAAATATTAAAGAAAACTTTTAAACTTGTTTAATTAAAATTTTAATTAGTATTTAAAAAAACCTTTAATAAAACATAAAAAACTTCATTTAAAAGCTTTAATTAAAAAACACTTTATTAAAAAGAACATTTTAAAAAAAACTTTATAATAAAAGTTGTTAAAACTTTATAATAAAGTGGGGGGGTCATAGCCTCCCCCACACCCCACATTGCCTCCCCCACATCCACATGGGGCATTAGATATAAAGTTTTTGAAAAGCTTTATTGAAGTTAAATATTTGAAGTTAAATATGAGGCTTTAAATAAAGTAAAGTTTGCTTTATAATAAATGGATTTTTTTTTTTAACTTTATGGGTGCCAAGTAAAGGTGTGAGTCTCCATGGGTCCGCATTTTTATGGGGTGTAAGATCCTATGTGGGTATTTGTATATCCATAGCTTTTTTTATATAAATTTTTGCTTTTGCTTTTAAATAATGATAAATAAAATTTGGATTAAAACAATTTTTTTTTTTTTAAATTCAACTAAAATTGATAAATTAACAGTCAATTTTAACTTTTTTTGGGCCTTTTGAATGCGATGACAAGGTCGGATTTGACTCATAATGCTTCGAAATGGAAGTACTTTGCTGGATTTGACAACAAACCTCTCACTTCAAATTCCTGCAGATTTGGCCTTCGATGTTTGATTTAGATGAAATAAAAGACATATTTGGCTTTCTTAGCATCTGGACTCAATAGTGAGCTCAAAATTTATCCAAGAAGCTTCAGAAAACCTACAACTAGCAATTCAATGTATTACCCCCTCAGAAAATGATTTTTTCTCCATACTTTTTTGATTCTCCATATCATCTAAGGATGCAAGAGAAGAGCATACTTAGTGTTTAAAAAAAATAGCTTTACACTCCCAAATTTCTTGAAATATTGCTAACCCACAACTCATTCTTGCTCTGATACCATGTAAGATTTGCTAAATAGCCCACCCAAGATACAAATGACTAAAGGAAAACCAATATATAGGAGATGAAGAAGAATAAACTATATTCCTCTCAAGAGAATGCAAAATTTCTATGAGCTTGAAAATTGGAATGAATGGTGTGTAAAATTACAAAGTGAACCTCTTGGTTATATAAGTCAAGGTGTGAGAGAAAATGTAATAAGATTATGACAAGTGTTGTCATCCTATGATGTGTGACAACTCAGGGTCATTAAAACTCAACAATCTTATCCCTATGTAAAGTTAAGCTAGTATGAAGAGGACCTAAGTGGAGAACTAGCTAGGAAATGACCTAGAGCTAGATAAAGTACCCCTTCCGCACCAACATTTTGGATATAGTTTTTATTTGTTCATTGAATTTCAAAATAAATTATATTTTTAAAAATTAGACTCATTCTACACGTATTGAAAGAAAATAATTTTTGATTTTTTTCAAAAAGCTTAGGGGGAGCACGTTCAAATTTCTATTTTCCAAGATGTTTCCACTTCAAAAATTAGTAAGAAAAGCATATATTCATTAAAATTAGCCAAAAAATTGGCATAAACTACATAGTGTTAGCTAATTCTCATTGAAGCTATTTTTGAAATTCTAAAAAAAGAACATTTTAGGGGGGAGCACATAGACGCTATGTTATGTTTTTTTGAAAAAAGAACCACTTTGTGTGCTCCCCATTTTTTAAACCCTTAATATTCACTATTTAAAAAAATAGTAGCTTAGAAAGTAGATTCAAAACACTACAACTCTTGTTCTTGTTGCATCTTCAAATTTTGAGCGTAATTATCTTCATTTTTTTGTCGAATATTAGAATTAGCTAATTTCAAAAAAAAAAAGTGGCATCTTAAGACCTTTTTGTATCACATCTTGGTGCACTTACTCATAGAAAGTTGTTAATAGTTGACGCATTCACATGAATTTTTTTTAAGATTTTCTAAAGATTAAAAATAAACATAAAGGTGGTGGCTCAAGTACATCAAATACTATTCTTGTTTCCCAACAACATTTCTTCTTGTCCTAACTTCCTTCTCCACCACTACATCTACCACATCACTAGCAATAATTCTCTTAATAGTTCTAGTCCTTGATCAAGAGAAAGATGCAAGAGCAACCGATTGCTGGTAGCTAATAATGATGACTCTCAAGCTCATCTTTGTAGGTATACAAAAGTTGTCCCTCTTTTGAGAGACAAAAAACCCAATCAAATTGATGAGCAGTAGTGGAGAGACAAAGTTGGAAGATTCATCATGCGGGTGGCATCATGCATATCATAAAATAATGTTATCTTAGATCAATTTATCTTTATTGATGCTTGTGCATAATCTCATTTGTGGAGGTAAATATGTTGAATAAATAAATATTTGTTGAATAAAATTAAAATTAAAAAAAATATTAATCAAGGGGAGCTACTCCCTTGTATTTGTAAAATATTTTTATAACAATTTAAATTAATTTAAAAATTAAAAATTTGAGTGAAAGGAGTAAGTCCTATCTAGTGTACTAGAATGAATGCAATGAAATTAAAATAATAAATAAAAATAAAAAATAAAAAATAAAATTCCTATTCTAAAACCATGCAAACCTCAGATGGAGTGTGAAGTGAATTTATTTGTGCTTCATCAAAGGATTGTGGATGGACAAATATTGTGTACGATTTTTGGTAGTGTAGTGATGATGATTTAAATGTTTGGAAATATATTGGAGATTATTTTGAGAGCTCCCCCAATCCTTGAAAGGAATGGTGGATTTATATTTTAGGTGAAAAATGAATGGTCAAGATTGATTTAATCAATGTTGACGACTAGAGATTTGATTTATTGTTGACTAGTTTGATTGACTAGTTAACTCAATTGATTGATTAGTCAACTAGCTTGACTGGCCAATTAACTAGCTTGATTGATTAGTCAACTAATTTGATAGAGAGTTAACTTGATCAACTAATTTGATCAATGAGTGAAAGATGGAATTGACTAAATTGACATGAGTGAAATGTGGATGAAAATAATTAGGATTATTTATTATTTTAATTAGATACATGTGCATGGATGGTTAATTAATTAATTAATTAATTATGGGGTGATGTAAGGGTAAATAAGATTAATTAATTTTTATAAAATACAATCAATTAATTAATAATGTAAATTAACATGGTAAAGTTGATAAATGAGTGACATGACGAGACAATGAAGACAACATAATTAGTCAATTGACAAAAGAATGATGATAAAATTAATTGATTAGAATGATGAAATTAACCAACATGAGATTATGTTAAAGTTAAGGTCCAGAAAATCTAGGTTTTAACAATTTGAAGGAAAAACTTGTCAATGCTAAGAGCCTTGAGAAATACTAAAATGAAAGGCCATTCATTGTGATTATAAGATTTCTCAAGTTCAAGATTTTAAAAATTAATGTGTTGTTGAGAAGCTCATGCCCACTTCATACCTTCCTAAATGATAATAAGATTGTTAAGAATGCAATGGCTTTGAGTGAAGTTGCTTTGCTTTGGGTGAACTATCGAGGGAAACAAATGGAGAACACATAGGGAAAGTGCTTTGGCAAGATTTTTGTAAAAAATATTGAGTAAAGTGATAAGTTGCTAGCTACTTGCCTTGAGAATGAATTTGATAATGCCATAATTGAGTAAAGATCTTGAATAATTCTTATAGAGCTGGATAAAAACACAAACTTGTGTCACACTTTTGACCAACTAAATAGTTTCAAATGAAACAATTTCATCCTAAACAATTTTGGGTAAAATAGTTTTACTCCAAACCATGTGGCCTATATGTGGCACATATAATTTTGAGTGAAATCCTTTTGCTTGAAACTATAAAATAAAAATTTTCCTTTTCAAAAAATGAAATGCAATTTTCAATTTACATGTAATTTTTTGGGTGAAAGAGTTTTTTTTTTCCACAAACGGCAAGAGCCTATAGATATATTAATATCATATAATATGTAATTACATAGAGTTTATCAACTATATGGTAGAGAAATCTTATGGCATCTGGACAAACCAACTTCCTGAGCAAATAAGATTTTTAACCCTTACAAAATGGTGCTTCCCATAATTATACTTTCTCTAATAGGGCAAGATGATGGGTCTTCAAAGGCTAGCAATGCAATAGTACAGTCAACTTCTAGGAAATCATGATTTTCTTCTCCTCTTGGTGCCAATCCTTCTTTTGCAAATTCAAGAGCCTCTTGCAACTTACCATTGTGTATGAGTTCAATTAATGTCTGTTGATGTAGATGGAAATACAACTTGGGATTCATGTCCAAAATCTCTGGATTCAAATTGTTGACCGTCTCAATAGCAACTTCTACATTGCCATATTGGATAGTTGTGCACACTACCATTCAGTCTGTTGTCGTTCCAAGATCCATATCTGGCTCTGTGCCCGATTCAAGCTGAAACTTCTCAGCTGCATCAACATAGCCTTCTTAGAAAGTGGTACAATTGTTGGCATCATCAAATGTGTGCTTTGGAGTATACCCCTCTTTCCTATCGAAAGATCGGGTGATCGGAAATTTTGAAGGATGGAACCATTTAGGTGTGTGCAATATTATTTTAAAAGTGTGATAAATAGATAATATGGACTTGTGAGGACCCCCTTTGATGAACTCAAAAGGACTGACTAGTATCGGAGGTTGGACTATCAAGTAATCGGGGAATCGGGTTAAAATTAGGTTTGGATCCCACAAGATATTATAGGCTAAAACTCTGACTAAGGTGACTTTTTGATAATACAAAGGATAGGGCCCTTTTTATGAAACAAAGATTTTGACACTAAAAACCATCAGGGATCAGCCGATCGGGTGTCCCATAGGAACCATTTGTGTGTGCAATATTATCCTAAAAGTGTGATCGACTGATATTAAGGACTTGTGAGGACCCCCTTTGACGGACTCCAAAGGATTGACTAGTACCAAAGGTTGGACTATCGGGGGACTGGGGAATTGAGTTAAAATTAGGTTTGGATCCCACAAGATATTATAGGCTAAAACTCTGACTAAGGCAACTTTTCGATAATACAAAGGATGGGGCCCTTTTTATGAAACAAAGAATTTGATGCTAAAAACCATCAGGGATTGGCTGATCGGGTGTCTCATATGCTACAAAACCTAAACTAAGTTCAATTGAAAGGGTTTTGGGAAAAATATTTTCAATTGAAATTGTCTATGTGACAACTTAACGCATCTTTTGAGGAAAATAAAAAAAAATCATCTTCAACTCTGAATTTATCCACTTAGGGTCAATTTCATGAAAATCTAAAAATACCCCTTTGTACAGAGCTCAAAATCTAGAATCCATTATTTTTTTGATATTTCGATTAGTCTTATTATGATTTTTTCAAAACTTATTGTAAATAGGTTTTTATAATTAAATATGAGGTTGATTATAAATTATAAAAATATGAAAATATATTCCAAATTATTGAAAATTGTGGGTAAAAGTACAAAGTTGTGTCACATTTTCAACCAACTTATCAACACAAGTGAATTTAACTATTTCTAATTAAAAATCAGTTTTGTCAAAAATATGATCTAGTAAGACTTATTCTAACTAAGTTAGGTATGTCCACAATTTTTCCAACTAAAGTTGTTGGCTAAATGCATATGTAACATCACGTTGAGGCCAATTTACCAAAAAAATAAAATTATTTGAAGAACTTGATGCTTCAGCAACTCCCACCCATGTAAATAACATTTAAAAAAATATAAAAATATATTTTTGTAGAACCATAAGTGTAGTTTTCAAAAACATATAAATTTTAATAGTTTAATTATTATTTATATATAATTTTTTTTACTAAAAGTAGGTTATCAGTACAAAATATTAGGTTGATTACTATGTCAAGAAAAAATATTAAAATTTATTACAAAATTGAAAAAAATATGATGCACTAGATAAAATAATCTATATTAAGATGGTTTATATATATTTTTTCTATTTTAGGTAAATAATTAATATGAAAGTTGATGTCAAATGGAAACAACTATGTTTTAATACACTTGATATATATAATTGAAAAAAATATATCCATGCACTAAAGTTTCAAGTTATAAATACACACAAAAAATTTGAAGGAAAATAAAATAAATTCACTATATAAAGATCGATGTTTCATGTAACTTCATTTTTCAACATTTTATTAACAACTAAATTATATTGTCAATTTATAAAAATAATATATTCAAATATTTTTTTAATTTTTTCATAAAAATACAAACATAAAATATACTAAAAATACACATTTTATTAGTTTACATCTTTTCAAAATTCAAAACATATATGCCACTTTTTAGTGATTCAAGTTTAAAAGTTGGATCATTGTTGATTGTTTCCTTTATAAAACTATGATACAACTTTGTATTTTTTCCGTTATATGATGCACTAAATGAGAGAATCTTTTTCAAAAAGGTATAATTTAAAAAAAAAAAATTAGACACAAGTTGACGTTCCATGAAAACTATGACATTTTAGTGAAGTTTCACTTTAAAATATTATCACAATAAAATACTAATCAATTTTTTTGTACATGCTCTCGATATTGAAGTTATCTATTCGAGGGAAGAATTTAGGAAAAATAAAAAATGTTTTCTCCTCTTTTTGTGACATCTTATCGACATCACTTTTTTTTGAAATTTTATTAGCTCAAATTCTGCTCTTAAATTTACAAAAAAATATATCAAGCCAATTTTTTTAAAAAAATTAAAAAATTACAAGTATAAACTTAATCAAGAGTTTTACATTTCATTAATTTACATCATTTTGAAATTCAAAATATAAAAGCCACTTTTATGCGGTCCAAATTGATTTTTTTTAATTTGTGTTGACCATTTCTTTTATAAAGTGACACTGATTTGTGCTTTTACCCAACTTTTTGGTAGGCTTGGAGCAAGTCTAGGCTCATGCAGTGCTAAGTGGCTTTGAAAAATTCACAAGAAAATCCATCCACCCTTGGAGATTTGTCATCAGCTATGGTTGTAAGCTTGTTGTGAAACTCCTCTAATGTGAGTTGAATCAAAGATAGAGCTAGCTAAATACTAAGTTGATAAGGAACTATAACAAGACATTACTAAAGTGTAGATTAGTGCTCCTAGGAGTATTGCTTAGCTCTAGACATAAGTTTAAAATAGTCTAGGAAAGCTTGAGAGATATTTGGTAGAAATCAAAGGCTCAAGAAGTTAGCTTTGAGAGAATGGATAGGACAACATGAATACTTAAGATGTAGGGATTTGAAGAAGTCTTTAGAAGCTTTGTCTCCCACCTTGAACTAGTATAAGTTAACTTGAACTTGAGCTCCTTTGGATCTTGTTAACTTTGAGTTCGTGGTAGAGTTTGGTGACTTGACTTAAGGGAGATGACCCAATAGTTGAGCACCCCTAACTTCACACTTCTCAAAATCCTACATGGAAATTTCAAATCACTCCCAATTTTTTACATTAGCTTACTTAGCAAGTCTTGTGCTTATAACTAAGGTTTCAGGGCCACATCATCAAATATGATGCCACATCGACATACTTTTTGTTGAGGTATCCAATAAAACTCCAAAAAAAAGTTAGACTAATAGTTGCGCACTAAGTAATGTTTTATTGGTGCATTGATGTGGCACCACATGATTTGTTACTTTTTAGATCTAAAGAATACATTTCATTCAATTATGAGTACTCATCATCAATACTAACAAATTTAAAGTCACGACTCAGGCTTGGATGCTTAGATACATGAGCTACTTCAATGCCAAATTTATGGAGGAAGATGGTGGTGTGAGCATAATAATTCTATTTGGTACAAAGATAGATTTTAAAGATGAATGCCTATTCCACTTAGAATGTTTTTCCATCTATGGTTTCAACATTGCATACAGATTGGGGGTACTGGCTTTAGCAAGTTAGCCTAACTTACTTTTGGGAGGTGCTAGAGAGCAAATACAATATTATCGACTGTTTTTGCTGCCATTAGTACAAATGCACCTTTTGTCATTATGTCCCGTAACTATCTTTGGTGATGTTCCGTGGTACAACTATAGATTTTCCTGCTGGTTTTGTACTAATACCCCAGATTGACATTGATGACATTAGTACAATTGCAAATTTTACTCTTGTTTTCGTATTCATGGTAACAGTGACTGACTACTAAGTATGCTGGTTCTCCAAATGAATGCACACTTTCATTGGAAATTAAATTTGGATGATATATCATACCTACATATGGCGGCGAAATTGCGTGATTTTGAATATCCCGATACAGACATTGTTAAGAAACGGATTTAGTTTCCCTGCAGTTTATTTTTGTAATGATTGAACAGCCAGCACAAAAAAAAGGCAGCTACGCGGCTGTTTTTGTTTATTCGTTTTCCGTATTTTATATCTTTGCACAGTAATTCTTAAATTCTTGTTGGCATCCTAGACCCGTTTACCCTTGATATTCAAAACCCTCGTGTAGCCCTTAATTTCTTGATGCATAATTCGTCTTTATGTTCAAAAGCCCGTGGGTTTTCGATTGCTTCTGTGCCATCAATTAGGATTCACAGAAGATTGTCCGTTTATTTAAAATTAGGGTTTGTAGTTCTTGAGTTGCTGAATTTGCCACTTTTTCATTGGCAGAACAGAAAGCGGTTAAGGGGTTTTTCAAACGTCTCTGTAATCAGGGTTTCAGTATAGCTTTCGGTCCATCATAATTTGGTAGTCGTTAAGCAGATGTGATTTTTATTCTCAAAATTGGGTTTGTAAAATAGAATACTATCAGCATAAAAAAACAATAAATGACATTGAATTTTGAAGAAGACAGTTTGCCATTTACAAACTGGATTAAGTCCAAAACTGGGTCAGTGTGTGGGAATTTTATGTTTTAGAAAACTGGGTACAATTATAGAGAAACTCGATCAATGATTGTGGGTTGTTGTTTTGAGAACTCCCGATGTAGGCAGAATTGCAAACCAGGTTCGCCCCCGAGCCTGAGCACAAAGCCGGAATGCAGTGTACACATTTTGAACGATATGAAGGTAAAACACAGCCTCTGCTTTTATGTTTATAATATCCAGTGATGGCTTGTAATTGAAAAATTTAAGACGAATTTCAGACTTGTTTTGCTAGGTGACTATTAGTCATGAGCAATTTTACCAGAACCATGAATGACAATTGATTTGAAAGGATTTCAGATAATTAATAGGAATAATCGGGAAGAAGAGAAAAAAGAGAGAAATAAATAAACTTTTCAACCCAAATTAAATAGTGGGGCGATTTTAAAATTTGATTTTTGCACATAAGAAAACACAAAAACTCTAGGAAAGAACTAGGTTTGTTTTATATATAGAGAACTATAATGTTATACATATTCTAGGGCTAAAAGACAAGCTAGTGAGTGTGAGAAAGAGAAAAAAGAGAAGAACGAAACTTTTGAACCAAAACCGCAGGGTGGTATGATTAGAAATTTTGATCATTGCACATGTGAAAACACAAAAACTCTGGGAAAGAAATCAGGCTTGTTTTATATGTAGAGAACTATGATAATATGCAGGGCTAAACGACAACCTAGCGAATTTGAGGAGTCTGGCCTACTGCCTTGGGATGTTGAAAGACTCTGAGGGTAGGCATACCTGCATTAGCCGGCACCTAGCTGCCTAAATAAGTAAATGAAACAACTCTTCATTGCACTAAGACATTATTGCACAATTTCCTTAATCACCTAAGTTTCTAGTTTTGAGGATGGGATGTTTTCATCATATGATTATGGGGATTCTAGATGGGATCGTTTCAGGTTTCTCATTCGTGCCAATAACTCTTCAGTGTGAGTTAGATGGTGAACTCACTGTCAAGTGGTGTCTCCTCATGGGTTGAAGCCTTAGCTTATGAATGAGAGTTAATATCCATAATAGATTTCCATTGACAGTACGAGAGATGCGATGCAACTCTGTGATTAGTCATCGTCATAAAAAGACATTCACCCAACTTGTTGAGGATCTAAAGGATTCGGGTTTTTACAGAGTGAATGGCCTTTATGGAACCTAAATAAGAGTGTATGGCTGAGATGTTTGGGTGAGTAATAGGGAAAGTAAGAAGGATGACAGTCTTCTACTTGGACCTGGGAGCTTTAATCTAGTTTTGTACTAAAAATTCCCCATAGAGAAAGACCTTGATAGAGTTTAAGGCCACTTATCTACTTAGATGCTGAGAACACTGGAGTGGAAAGGACCCAAATTTTATGGTTTTACAAAGATGAACTACTCTCCCCCAAAGCTGTAGTGTTTCTTTAGAACCATGATTGTTTACCATTGTCTGAGAAGAGTGCAGAATGTTACACTGTAGCGAATATTCCCAGGGGTTTTTATATCTGCATTGAGATTGTTATCAGAGTATCTCTACCCGAAAGCAAGATAATTGTAATCACAACAATCACAAAAGCAGACAACTTAGCTCATTTGAAGGAGATAAATTGAGAGAGTGCCCAGCTCTAAGGATCTTTGCTTTGAAAGCTTCTAAGTTCTAATTCCTGAATGACCATTGGGATACTTCTGGAAGATCTTTTGTTGCTTAAATGACAGAACATCCGGGCATAAGAGATGACACAGACCCCCACGCACACCTGGAACAATGCAGACACAAAGCATGATGCTGAATTGTTATACTTTACAATGACCTAATCCTTTTGCAACGGAAATTGAAATCTGCTTTCAAATTCAACCAGGCACATTAACATGGTGTTAGCCATACCACTGTTATATTAGATTACCTATAGCTCATTCTTGTCAATTGAAGGAATGAAACTGAATTGGAATGTATGCCTTTCAAAATGGAGCCCATTAGATTTGGGATAAAAGTATTTTTTTCTTGTATCTCACCACAGTCATGCACCCCTCAAATTCCATGTTCAAGGAATCAGGGATGCTCCATTTTTAGCAAATGAGTGTAATTTTGTTTGCCTCATGATAACAATGAATGAGTGTAAGCTCTAGATGCTGGGGAAGGTTGAATTCTTTGTCTAACATGCTATCGAGGTGTCAATAGGAGCTTGTTCCATTGGCATCATAGCATCGGGTCATCTTCAATTTTGAGAATTTTGATACTTGTCGATAGGAAAACCTTCAATACATATACTGAGGTAGTCATTTCTACCTCATTATTCATGTTTTTTTGGAGGCCTTGCTATAATTCCATATGAATTTCCCATTGGCATGAAAAGAGACCTCCAGCCCCAGCAATACAAGGATTTCCCTTTGCCAGCCTGTCAAAATTGAATTTAGCAAACTTCGGTTGCGGGATCTTTCATCTAACATTCTTTTGCAATTCCTTGTTTCAGAATCCATTAGTGTGGGGTGGGAGAGGGATTTAATGAGAATCTAATTTCTCAAGAATCTCTCACAATGCAATGAGCATTGAGAAGCTCTGTTCTCAATCTTTGTGGCCAATGCCTTTGATTCTCGAATATGCAATTTCCAGGAACAAGGAATCTCCGATGGCACAAAAATTGATCATGAAAGATTCTTGTGTTTCTCTACTTCCAATCAACAATGGAGCTACAAATTCTAAGGCTTTGACCTTGAACAAATTTAGTTTGTTCCTTCTAGGGGCATTGACTGTGTTGTGACCCAAGAGAGATCTATCTTAGACACAAATTGATTCCATAAATGCTATATCTGGTTATAAAGATTGTTTTCAAATATTTGTTAATTTTGGAATGGGATTTATGCTTATTGCATGATGTCATTTATAAATACATTCCTCATTTTTGTTTGGAGTGGGTGGTGTACTTCGGTTTAGTATATATCTTTCACTTCTCAGAGAATTTGGATTGTGAAGATGCAAATCATTATTTAATGGTTGTGTATTGTTTCAATTGTGGAGATAGATTGAAGATGGCATGTTTGGAGAGAAATTAAAGCTCGTTATGTCATGTTTTTCTAGACTTGAACTTTTGCATTTACATAGGGATATACCTGTTGGCTGTAAATGGCTGTAAATGGCTGTAAATGCAATTTTCAGGCACTAGGGCCAGACTGTTTAAGGAGTACAAAGAGGCTCAAAGACACAAATCTCTGGATTCGGATATCAAACTTTCATGTGACAATACAAAAATATTCTAATGGACAGTTCTCATCAAAAGGTGAGGCTGTTTTTCTGCTAGTTGACATTCATACATTCTACTAGTTTGGTTGTAGTAAGCGATTCTTATAACAGTCTAATGTACTTTCCACATTTGAATACAAGGTCCTACAGAAACACTCTATCATGATGGTCTGTCTAGCGTTCCATGACTGTCAGAGCAGTGCCTGTTAGTGCCACCTCTAGTGAGGTTTGTTACAAGAACATTTCATCTAAACGCCATTTCAAGGTGTGCTTATCCACATCAGTTACTTTCAATGTAGTCTACTTATTCCTCCAAATTTCAAATGCTTTTCATAGAGACAAAAAACCAGAATTCTTGATTTTGTCTATTCCCTAGGATTCTACAGAATTCATCTGAAGATAATGTATCTTTTAACAATGTGTGTGTTTTGAATCAGATGGGAGAGAAAAAACTAGAATTCTTTATTTTGTCTATTGCCTAGCATTCTACTGAATTTATCTGAAGATAATATAATCTTATAATATTCTGTTTGTTTCAACCTTCAAATCAGATGGGAGAGATATGTCTCAATGTCTTGAAAACTACCTGGAACCCAGAATGGGCTCTACAATCTGCCTGTCACACCATGATTGCTTTAATGGTTAACTCAGAAGCAGACAGTCCCATAAACTGTGATAATGGCATGTGATCTACTTTCAACCTAAGAACTTTGATGTACATACATTTGAGTGGAAGGGCTTTGCTATTTTTTGTTTTTCAACATCTATTTGAGGCAAGCTTCCATGATCTAGTGATAATCGAGGGTATTAACCAATAAACCAGAATGTATACAAGGTTAGCAGCCATGCCTAATAGGGGTGATCATTGAATTCTGATTTGTCAATTTAAATTCAAACATATTTTTATGATAAGTTTCTTGAAACATAGGTGGTTAGTAAATGCTCAAGTATTTTTCTATGTAAAATTGAAAAATGTACTTGATGCTTCTACTGACTAATCAACATCAGTGCAAAGAGAAACCATGTCAATACAATTTGGGACATTGACAACATGAGTTCCACCACCCGACGACAGTTTGCCTGTGACATTGAACTATGGTCTCCATTAGCATAGATTATAGATCTGAATATATTTTGAGATTTTAGCAAACTTCTACTACTAACGATTTTTGCTAATGGGCACATTTGCTTGCATGAGAATGTCTGTGTAATTAAAGGTTCCAATTGTATCTTGTTCCATTTGATTGTTTTTTCACTGAGGGGAGGAGCCACTACTCAATTGGGCTCCATTAGCTGTGATGTTGTTCAGAAAGTGGAGGGCCATTTATAATTTGAAAATACCTTGTAATGAATGCCTTAGAAAAATGGCTCTCTGTATCGAGGACCTGAAGCTAAAAATTAGCTTCAGCACTGACTACTATTTTTAACTGCATTAATTTGATTTCATGGTGTGGCTTCAAGTAGACATAACATAAATGTCAACATAGGTTGCCCAGCCACTTGCATCCCTTCTTCATTGATTTATGTTTTGTGGATAACCATAGACAAACAAATTAGACAAACAAATTGAATAGTAGAAGAGCTATGTTCTATCAGGTTTCCAGGATAGGGATTGGAAACAGGGGTACACATTTCCAGGATGGCAGGCGATGTGAGGCCTCTTTTAGGGGATGGCACAGGACAACTACTAAAATATAAGGGAAAATTTAAAAATAGAAAAAATTTCAAATATTCATATGATGAGGCATTCATCATATTCATTATATAATCATATTAGGAAACATTAGAGTTGAATTGAGAATTTACACAAATCAACATCCAAACTAACAAAATTTCATTATCAAATCATTTGAGTTTATACTACCAATGTGCATATACAACAAAATTAAAAAGCTCAAAGGCTAGAACTACAAAATGACAAAATGTTGACAGCTAGATCTACTGCAACTATGTCTTTACCTCATCTTTGCCTAAATCAAAACGAAACTTTGAACTTAAGTCACTGCCAATAAATTTAAATAAATTGAAAAATATTAAATTTGAAATAAATTTAAAATATTAATTAAAATCTGAATAAAATATATTAAATATTAATAAACTTATAAAACTATTAAGGAAAAACCTAAAATAGAAAAGAGAAATTGAATAAATAATAGATATTAATTAAAACCTGAAAACCTGAAACATGAAAGTTTATAACTTATAAATAGTATTAGCATATTCTCTTGCCTAGTATCGCAATGGATTTTAAAATCAGTGCACTTCTCATGCAAATAATGCAATCCGCATGCTGTTAGCCGGTCTAACAACACCTTCGTTTCATGTAATGGGTTTTGAGTATTAGAGAAGGGAAAGCTATCGAATGTATTCATTCACCAACGTTCTGTTGGTTCCCTCTAAGCAAAATCTCTGTAGTTGAACCAAGTTCACATGTACTGCTATTCCCATAGTGCTCACTTCTACGTGGAATTTTCTCTCCTTGCCCAGTGCCATCACACTCCAATTTTATGATGGCCACAAGGGATTTATTTACAAGAGTACAACTTTGAAGATGGATCCAAACCCTTAGATCCTCCAACTTAATAATATTATTTTCCTTTTAAAACTTTTTTCTTAGAGCGAATGGGTGGCCATCTCCAACGTTTCCTTCCTATTTCTTAGCTGTTTCAAAAATATTTCATGTGTGCAATGAGGGTTACAGGGTGTCGCATGGATGTTTTTGAGGCGTCCCCCATCTTTGGTATGGGGACGTCTGAAAAGGGGCAGGGGCCTGGGTTTCATTGGAAGAGTAAACCAATGTACTAATTAAAGAAGTGTATTGTTCTATGTTTGTTGAGGTATATGTTCATTGGTGAATTTGCTTTTAGGTAAAGGATGCTATTTTTTCTTTAATTAATACAATTTTTAATGATATTGGATTTTTCCAATTTATAATTCTGATTGTTGTTGTTTCTGGATTAGACTGTGTGAGTTTTTGAATAACGTTTCAGATTACACTTTGTGATTCATCATTAGGGTAATCAAGAACTAAAGAGACATAAAATGACTAGTTGCAGACCAAGAACAATCTAAAAAGAGAGAGAGGAGGTAAGAAGTAACGCATGGTTCTAAACAAATGGATGGAACAAGATAGACAAGAAAAATTAATTAAGAAAAAATAAAAAACCAACAAATGGATGGAACAAGATAGACAAGAAAAATTAATTTAAGAAAAAACAAAAAACCAACAATTGAAAAGAAGCAATGAAAACACAAACACACCACAAACATGCACATAAGAGAACAAATAAATCCTAAAATATTATAAAAATAATTAAACCTAAAATAGATAATTCATTAAAATGATTACAAACTGTCAAAGTTATACCTATACTTAAACTAAAAGAATATAAATATAAAATATGAATATAATAATATAAAAATATGAATATGAATATATAATAAATTCATTTATTATATATATTTTTTATTCATATGCATATGTTCTATATGCATATTTGCTTTAATTTAAGTATAGGTATAGTTTTGAGGGTTTGTTGAATCATTTTAATGAAGACACCTATTTCAGTTTTTAAATTGTTTTTCTTTTTGTATTTTTTAGAATTTATTTGTTCTCTCATGTGCATGTTTCTGTGTTCATTGTCTTTTTTCAAAATTTCTTTTTAATTAACGTTTCTCGTCTATCTTGTTCCATCTCTGTATTTAGAACCACACTTTACCTCTCCCCTCCTCTCTCTTTTTAGATTGTTCTTGGTCTGCAACTAGTCATATTTTATGTCTTTTTTAGCTCTCTATTATCTTGATGATGAATCACGAAGTGTGATCCAAAATGATGATTCAAAAACTCTCACATAATCTAAACCAGAAACAATACTGATCAGAATACCTCTTTTTTTGAAGAGGGACATTAAGAATTTGAAGGTTCTAAAGAAAAGGATTGTAGAGACCATGAGATTTACCTATGATTACATTGAGTAAGAGTTATACACATTTTTTAAGTGAACACTACACAATTTTTTTGGGAATGTATTGTTGAAAAAGCCTTCTGAAATAAAATATTTGTATGAATGCTTCATATACTTAGATTACAATGACATACAAAAAAAATATGTTTTTGATGTTAAAAAAAATTAATTCTAAACTTATGAGTTTAAGATGTTGCTGAAGCTCTTAGTTAAAGGGGTAAAAGACAATTAGTTAGATAGAAGGTTGTGGAGTTTAACTGTTTAAGTGATTAGGGAGGTGGTATGGATAACCTTTCGATTGATTTCATCAAACTTAATTTTGATGGGGCTGTAAGATGTAATCTGGGAGTGTTGGATCAGGAGTGATCTTGTATGCAAAGAGGATCATGGTTTTGTCAAGGTGGTTCTATTTTTTGGGGGGAACATTTACCTAATAATGTAGGTGAATGGGAGAAGGTTATTGTTGGGATTGCATTGCTCTTTTCAGTGGTTGAAAGCAATTACATAGTGGTGACTAATAGTCTTAGTAAAGGCTCTTGTCCACCTTAACAAGAGTTTTGGAGGAAGCCCAGGCTTTATGCCTTGGTTTTAAAGTTGTTTTATGTTGCTGTTAGACTTCTCAACTTTGTGGCTGATATTATTTTGGCTAATCAGCTCTTAGTAGTGAGTGCACCAATTCTTGGTTGGATTTCTTAAAAAAATTTATGACTCCTTAATCTTTTGGACATTTGTTCTATTTGAAGGCATGTTCCCTTATTTCCAAGCTCAAGCAGGATTATTATGGTTTATTATAGTGAACTTGTTTTCAAAGGACAACATTATGCAGGATTTATTTGTTATTTTGTGTAGTTTGCGTGTTGCATACTTGTTGTCATAGCAACACATTTCAGGTTTTGTTATAATGATGATTCGATAGAGTAGGTATGTTGCATTGGTTTCTTTTCTCTGTGGTGTGGTGTTGTGTTGCTAGTCACGTGTCTTTGGTTTGTTGTGTCTCATGATGACTCGATGGAGTAACACCCAGAATGAAATGTTCCCCACACAAAAACTAGGCTAAACTCTAGGGTTAGCTTAAATTTCAATGAAATTAATGAAATGTACAATGCGTAAATTCAAATTCAAATTTGTAGCCTAGATTCAGAAATTTATGGCAAACCCTAGTTGGCTGGAAGACACCTGAAATCTTTCAAAATATTATTACTATATTCCCACAAATTCTGAATCATTAATAACTATACTCAGTGACCTAATGTAGGTGCACAATTGGCCCTAATAACCCCCGTACAAACAACTCCCTACATACTCTAGCCTCCAATTGTCTGATATTTTGATGCTGTGATTGATCGCTGGTCTGTGTTGGCTGATTGGAGATTTTTTTTTTTTTTAATAACTTATTTGTCTTCTTCAGGTTTGTGCGGCTCAGCCTGCATTTGAACGACCCTTCAACAAGGGTCTGTAGCTGGGATATGTGTTAACGCTGCCCTTGATGGCACTAATTTCTTACTGTTGATTCGCCCTCCAAATTGATTACTTCTACCCTCCCAGCTGTTATAGACTGTTAGGCGCCAACAATTTAGACCTGGACCTGCAATAAACAAATGTTGCAGTGCAGCGTAGTTCCTGCCTAATGCTGGCAGGGCAGTTTTGCGACAGCCACTGACAGAAATTAAAATTGTTAGTCCCTGAATTCACTTTGAATGCTGACATACTCTGTTCATTTTTTTAGTCCTTGAATTCACTTTGAATGCTCACATACTCTCTTCATTTTGTCAGTCTCTGAATTTTATAATTTTTTAGATAACAGACTAAATTGATGCTGTTCAGCTCTGAAATCAGCAGACACTTTCTGTAGCTTTATCTAGAGCTCACTCAAGCATTTAAAGGGACAAGCAGCCCATTGAACAAGGTGTAAGATGCACTCAGTGTAAGACAGTCAGTAAGATGCACTTAGTGTAAGACAGTCTTCTATTTACATGTGGCAATAAGTGTAAGTCACAAAATACCTAGACGGAAACAGAGACAACAAACTAAACAAGCAACAGAACCAGATAAACAAGAAATTTACAAGGTGGATGAAGAAAGTCTATATACTGAAAATCTTCTATAGTCAATTGACACTTGGCAAAAGAATCTTTAGCCATCAAAATCATCCCTGCTTGATGAGAAAGGTGCCAAAAACAAATGGAGATGAATAAACGCATGCTTAGACCAGAAAATTCTGCATCTCAAATATCATCTACATGATATGATATAACAGATCCTATAAAGTCCAGGAGGTATTTTCAAGCACAGTTGCTAAGATAAGAAAAATCACATAAATGAGTCCTAAATCACATTACAGAATTACGTAGCCTCTATGAAAAGTTCAGTCCCCATGCATGTATGTGCACAATTACAGTGTATGACTGAAGGTAAACAAAAACTTCAAAAGGGCAATATGGCAATTGATTGGCCACTTACCTGGAATTGGCTAGAGAAAAATTGAGGACAGTTTTGAGAAACTACGAATTGGAGGAGCTTGCAAGATAGTGGCCAATTATTGTATGATGAATGTCAATGCGTCGTTTTAAAACTCTAGCTAAATCTATCACCTATACATTGTGAAACACTGCATGTTGTGAAACACACAATTGATTCACTGTAATTCAGCTTCAAAGGCTTAAGATTCAATATGCATGTTTGATCACCATGGTTGACATGTTCAAAACCTGATGCAAATTGTTTTCCAAAACTTTATAACTCTTAAATAGTTTTCCAATGCTTTAGGTAAAACAAATAAATAGAGCACATACGACAAAAGTATCTCTTACAAAAAGATTGCATTACCAAGGGAGGAAACAATCAAACTTGTCATCCATTATGACAAGTCTATTCAGACCAAATGTATGAACCTTGTATGAATGCCACTTATTCTTTTATTACTAGTTTGCTAAAGTAACAAGAAAAGAAAGTGAAACCATCAAATAAGAGTAAAATGCTTCAAATCCTCATTCATTTAATGCTATGCTTCCAATAGAAACTTATCTTTGCTCCCAACAAAATTGTCTATGAGCACTTGAGCCAAAATAATACCCTACAAAAACATTTGCAGTCATAATAAATTAAACTCTACTAGGTAATTTATGTAAGCCAATGACAAACATTTGTTTCAAATGTTTCAATATTTATTACTCTGTGCAATTTGAGCATGTGATTACAATCATTGCTTAGATGATATAGGAAAAAAAGGTTGGTGTTCATGGCTTTGAAATTGCATCATGATTATTTAGGTTTATCCTTGAAAAACCAGACACTACCTGAAAAAAAAAGTCTACTGAATAGATAATGAAGACTCAAGAAATGTGAGGTTTAAAGCCCCGATAAAGAAGAAGATGCACTTTACCTTGAAAATTTGCAAAGTTTGTTATGTGTTTTGTCATGATTTTCAGATAATTTTAGATTCATTAAACTAAATTGAACCCCAATAAACAACATATCATATGCCAATAACTCAAAAATGAAAATGCAAACTCCAAGTTGAAATGCATCACTAAATAATTTTCCAACTATAACA
The DNA here is from genome assembly GCA_007258455.2 of Sequoia sempervirens. Taxonomy (NCBI): domain Eukaryota; kingdom Viridiplantae; phylum Streptophyta; class Pinopsida; order Cupressales; family Cupressaceae; genus Sequoia; species Sequoia sempervirens. The sequence goes on along the minus strand of VDFB02203008.1, from coordinate 152,084 downwards.
AGGAGATAAGTCCCGCACACTCTTCTTAAAGAATCTGATCGTTGCATGAATGCTTTTGATGATGAAAATTGCTTATCCTCCCAAAATTTCTGTTTGAATAATGAAAATGTAGTTGATAATTCACAATCAAATGCAAATAACTAGGAATACTAACAAAGAAAGCATGCTTAATATTGAATAAAAAAATATTATTTTTGTGAAGGACAAAATGTCACCAAACTTCTACATTGGACAAAATGTCACCAAACTTCTACATTAGTATGTTCAACGAAGGTCCCTTTAATACTAAATTCTGAGTTTCAAAATATGCCTACATCTCACATACATGTCAAACATAAGAAAACATATACATGCTCGCTACAACAATGATAAATTAAGTGTCAATATATATGAATTGAAATGGTGCAATTATTTACAATATAGATAAATCATAAAACTCAAAACAATCCAATTTGTGAAATTTATGTGCTAATGGTTTTCCAGGCGTGATATTGTTAGAGATTGTGAGTTCTAGACATATGTGATTTAGTTTTAACTTTTAAGCTTTTGTGTAGGAGTAGCCCATTGTTAGTAGACTATCTTCTAGAAATGATATACCAACTTTCTTTCCAAAACGATTATGTTCCTTTGCATGTTTTAATACATTTAGCTATAGGCAACTTATGTTTTTCAGAATATGACTATTATATATGAATTGAAATGGTGCAATTATTTATAATATAGATAAATCATAAAACTCAAAACAACTCAATTTATGAAATTTATGTGCTAATGGTTCAAGATAGATTTGTAGGGTTACCTTATGAAAAGGACTGGTTCACCAGCAAAAAGTCTCTTTACATTTACAAATACACTCCAATATGTTCTTAGAAGATGCCTCTTTGGGTGCCCTGTAATAGCAAATGTGTTGCAATCTATCAGAAATAACGCCTCATAATTAAGCAGTAAAAAGAATGAACAAAGTTGGAACAAACGGGATAAATAATCAACAACATTCAAGATATTCTAGAACTTTTGTCATTCTTTCGTAAATTTTTTGTACCTTTTCAATGCAAATATTCCTTGTAAGAATCCACATTATACACAAATTTATTAATATGACTTTAAGCATGGTCAATTTCTGGATATATAGTTAACTTATTTATTTTCAAGTGGAAGCTTAATTACCATACATGTAGTCTATTTTACTAATAAATCCAAAGCAATACTATTCATAAATGGTGCACTTTGGAATAGCAATAAAATTATTTTAACTTAAAATTCCTCATTACAAGAATATCTTGACCATATTTCAAAACATTCCCCCAACTGCATGTAGCAAATAACCCAACAAGAAATAATACTTGCAAAACTCATAATTAAGTCATACAAAACCATGTTGTGAAATAAAAAATTGGAACCACTTAAAAAAAAACTTGGCCACATTATTTTAAGGGATTAAGTTGTAACTTAAATGAAGTAGACGATGAAAAACTTCTATCAACTTAATTATTATATAATGCTATCAGACACAGCCACACAAATATTTGTGAGTCACTAAAGCAAATTACAACTTCATGCATTAAGTCTTTAAATCAAGACAATCAAACATAGGTATTTGAAAACTTACATCTATTTTTACATTGATGCATTTGATTACAAAATACAAATATATGGAAATCCTTTTTTTTTAAGCTACAAATCTTATTTTCTTTGTGATCTATGAAAACAATTTGCATTAGTCAAAATGTTCCATTTGGTACTCTGAGCCCTTGCATCTGCCATTTCAAAGAATGTAAGTGCCAACAAATTCTTATAGCATTCTTAATCCTTTTCCCTTGGTCTTGACTTTTGAGTATTCATCTAGTTATCATTAATACACCCCTTTTTGTTTGAAATGAGCAACAAAAAAACTTTTAAAATCATCTGGACCTTTTGTTGAACACTCAAAATACTGAGAAAGGGGGGTGAATCAGTATTCCTAAAAACCATTAATTATTATCCATCCAATTATCACAACATACTTAGCTATTCACATAAATGAAAGCATAAACAATCCATAGCACATACAACAGATGAACACTAGGATTTTTACGTGGAAATTAGCTCATAATATATTATGGCGGGTCATAAATATTACAGAAAGACTTACTGCTAGGTGGACTGACTGTCCAAGTGAACTCATTGATCATAGAGAAAAAGAAAGATAGAGAAAGTGGCTACACAACCAAGATTTGAACTGATACAAAATGCATCTGTCATATGCTGAATTTAGTTCCTTTGAAGCTCAAGATCCTGACCCAAAACACTTCACCTGATACAAAATACAAATCTTTGCTCTGTATTACTTTCACATAACCTTTTCTCAATCTTTTGCAAAATTTCACTTTTTTGCTTGTATTCGGATCATATATCTATCAAAATGATCATCCTTACAAACTCAAATGATCTATATATATCAGCATCATTGCAAACATTAATTGGTCGGCCTAATTAGATGTTGCCTAAGGTAATGCAAAACGTGCCTTGTTGGCATCTAATTCAAATTAAATTACCTTCATGCCATAACATGTGATATAGGTCGGCATGGACCTATAATATCTTCTTCGTACATTTGCATCACGACATTAAACTCCACAACCCTTTGCATAATTTAGCTCGGCTAGGTGTTGATGGTGTTTTTAGTACTGCAACACAAATAGAATACAAATATTCTATCTCTCTTGAAAGGTGATTTCTATCAGCAAGCCTCAAGAAACAACCCTAAGGTCTATAATGTTAGATCTTGACAATACACAAACAACTCAATGACGATGTGATTTTCTAATATCACAAGGGGCATTTATGGTAAAACAAAAGTTGTAACTCTTAAGTCAACAATGAGGGTTTTGCAAGATCTGAAAATGAAAGAAACCCTACAATTTTCGTAGATTTGAGATTTGAAAATTATATTTTCATCAAATATGGAAATCTAATGATGCTTTCAATCTTACTCTAACAGTAATCTCAAAGAAATATCAAAAGACAAGGGTTTAGAGAGATTTCTAATCTAAATCTTAAGTGCAATCATGAAAAAAATATAGCAATCAAAGTGGACCAATCTTCAATAACCAATCCCTATTTAACTAAGACAAGATCTATAGTATAACAGAAACAGTGCAATCTCGAACGGTATGAAAGATTTTCAGATCGTAAAGCATTCAAACATACATCCAAAATGGAATGAAATATATAAATATCCACAATTGAACTATTGCAATAAGAGTAAGCCCAGGCTAACTATGTATAGTAACTTACAATTAGCAAGCCACCAATAGTATTGACCAAAGATTCCTCAAACACCTCAAATATTTTATCAACATAAAATACTGTACTAAATCTGAAAACTAATCACTTAAAGCAACTTTGAAACATAGGAACCATGCACATAGATGAAATAACATATGAAAAATCGCCAAATCAATGTCTTCTCATGTATTCACTTCACCAAAATTTGCAACAATTTCATAATCAATCCTTACAATGAGGAAATACCTCATATATATAGGGTTAACATCACATATGTTGGCATAGACAAAATTAAATTAGGGCACCTAACTTAGGTCGGCCAAAATAGGTTGGCCTAATACAATTACATTGCCCATTTAATTTTATAACAAAGACATTTAAAATGATACATCAATTTTAAATAAAATGCCTTGGCACAATTCTCTAGATGGTTTACTTGTATCTCTAGCTGGTTGATGAGGTATGCACAAAATTTGAGGTAACTGACTTAGTCGCCCTCTTTTCCTATTTGTTGTTTCCTTGACAACTCTTGAACTTTGTGAAATACCTTGTTGAGGTCGGCCTGATCAAATATTAGAATAAATTTTATTCTCGAATTAATTGATTTCAATTCATCTTCATATTTCTCCAAAGTTCTATCCTAGTCTATCTTCATTTCTTGATACTTATGCAAAACTGTGATGTACATAGACACATCTTCTGGATGATTTTTTGTATTGATCTATCCTCAATCTTGGAATACACTTCTCTCCACCACCGTTTCAGTTGGTCAATCTCCATATACGCATTGTATATTTTTCTTCCAGTCATGATATCCAAGAATAAAATGCAACCACCTAGAATGTCCTCCAACTTATTTTGTATCTTTGGAATCTTTCCTAATGTCTTATCCGTGACTTATCTTTTAAATCTGAAAGCTTCAATCCATTCTCTGGGTTTATCCACATCTTCAGATGCAAGAATATCTTCTTTTACTAGTATCTTCCTAGAAATTTCCATTACTTTCACCAACCTTGTCATGGATTTATCATCTATTCCTTTACATTTTGCTGCTAACTGTTGTACATCATCTAGAAAAGAATTCTTTTCATGCAACTATAAAATTTCTTCAATTAAAACAAATACCTTTATGATACACCCCATTTATCCATTGTTGGGTTGTCCATACAAATGTCGTCTTCTCTACTTCATTAATGGCATCCTTGGATAATATGTTGGTTGGAGTAGATGTACCTGCTTTATCTTGAGTTTGTAAAGGTTTAACAAGATGTTGAATGTATTTTTGCAATTATTCAACTTGTTTCTGTAGCTTTTCCTTTGCTTGTGTCTCATTATCCAATCTCTTCAGGATTGCACTACAAAATCCTTTAGATCTTCAATCTCCTGCTTCTTGTAGATGGTCCCAAATTGATGGTTTGTACATTGATATCTATAGGGGTGGCCTCACCTTTTTTCTTCTCAAAAGTGGGAGTAGCAACGTGCAGTATCTTGTTATTAGACTCATCTCTTGTGATCTTGGAGATTACCTTAGCCTTCTTTTTCTATTTTGTCCTTCCTAAACCTACCAAAAAACTGTCCCAATCGGGAACTATCTCTTCAATCACTACTAGCTTAGGTTTTAGACTCTCTTTCAGCAAATTTGGAGCATTAGATTCCTCTAAACTTGTTTCAATATGAGGACTATTTTGTCCTCCGAGGTCTTTTGACTTATCCACTTCAATATTTTCTTACTATTTTTGTTCCTCATTTGCATCTTCCTTATCTGATTGTTGTGTTTGATCTTTCCTTGGTGATGAATGAAGTACCTCCTCTATCTTTTCAAGCTCTTTCTCTTCTTGATTATCTACTTTAGAGACTACCTTCAATTTCTCTTCAAGACTACTCAAGAATCCATCTTTTGGAGTCTGTGGATCCTTCTCTTTTGGTTCTGGTTCCTTGGAAGCCTCTATTACATTTTATGTTATCTCTATCTCCTCTTTATCAGAGTGAGTATGTTGATGAGGTGATTGAGGAAGGGTATTTTTTGTGGCAGCTCCTTTTGCAACTTCACCCTTATCAGATGGCTCATTTGTAGCTTTCTATAATTCTTCAGTCATTTTCTCTGAACCTTCCAAATTTGAGAAGGGAATCCTAGTCCTAGGAGAGTTCTTTCTAGCATATACTTGAGTCTTGTCCCCAAAACTTTCAATATCAATTGCTTCTTCTTAGGTTTCTCCCTTTGCATCACTAACTTTACTTTTATTTGATTTATTAGAAGGAGAGGCACCCTTATTTTTGTTGGCATATGGCTTCTAGTGTTGTCATTGATGGCAATCTATGTCATTGATTCGGTCCACACTGCAATATCTTACTATATCGGAAGACAGAGTGAAGAATAGGGTATCCGACTAAAGTTGAATCTGTCAAGTGGTTTGCATTACCATTTTATCAATTTTGGTTGTGGATCTCAAGGAAGGTCGTTGGGTATATGAAATGTGTTATTCTTGAGTTTTGTGCTGTCGCATCAAGTGGTGTACTAGTTAGGAGATCTTGTCGTTCGATTTTCTATTCATCAGTATATGATGGCCGTCTAGGTGAATGTAAGGTGTTGTAGATGTTTAAAGTGAAATTGTTTGAAGTATTTTTGTGTTGGAGATTTTGTTTTGGGTCCTAACTATGCTATGGTAGACTTTGGTGGATGCACATTAAATGTTGTTCATTTTTTGAGCCAACAACTAGAAGATATTTTCTATTTTATTGAAGCCGACATACAGCGATTGAATTCTTGATAGCGGATATAAATATGAGATAGGTTAATTCATTTTGGAGTGTGTGTGTGAGAGTTCGATGTGTTGATGTGTGTGCGAATATTAGAAGAGTAGTTGAGCGATTTTCATTTGTGCAGAAGAGGATTTTGTGAAGCGAATTAAAGCAGAGCAGAGCGAAGTGCAGAATCAGACATAAGGTCAAGAATCCGATCTATGAGCCTAACCAAAACTGTAATCAAGAATTTGTAGATGCTATCTTCTCAGTTCAACATTTTGATGTAATCCAAATATTTTGTAAGGCAGTGAGCCTTCCTAATTTTGAGCAGTGAGCTCTAGGCAGTGTGCCTGAATGCAAGTGCATTCCCCATTTTGTAAAACACTTATATTTTGAGTACTCAAATTGTGGATTGACCCCCACTGTGGTTTTTCCCCTAATAGGGTTTCCACATAAAAATCCTTGTGTTATGGTGTTGTGGCTTATTGTTATATGTTCATGCATCTTTATTTTGATTGAATGTTATATACACTTGAGATATCAGTTTAATAAAGTTAAAAAATGCACAACATTGATTCACCCCCCCTCTTAGTGTTGCTTGAGTCCAACAATTTCCTCCTTTGATTAATTTTCTTCTCTTTGAGGGTTGAGCTTCTGCTATTTCTTGAGAAATTTATTTTGTAGGCTTCCTTTTCTCCAGTATTGACTTTCTTTTAAGTTCACCACCCTTAGCCATAGCCTTGGCTTGACCTTTGGTTATCCTTTTGATGATAAGTGGCTTCTCTTCGTTAGATTCTTCCCCTTGAGCACTAGAAAAATCCTCATTTGTTTTCTCAAAATCATCCTCTGAAGAGGATTGAGACTACAAGTCTCCCATTAGCTCGTATGTGGGCTTGATTCCATCTCTGCTTCCATCTCTACTTCCATTTCCAATGTTTTATGCTTCACCCATTGCTTTGAATATTTGATTACTTGGGAATTAATCTGATCCAATTCTACCACTTCATCTTCAGCCCAATCTATAACAGGAAGAGGTTTATATTGGTATTGCATATAGTCATGGTATTGTATCACCTATTCTTCATCTTCAATTTGATCTGATGCTTGAACTACTTCATAGAGTCTTAACATTTTCAAAAGAGAGCTTGGAAAAATTTCTCTTGATCACCTCAAATTCATCTCTACAATTGGCCTAGTAATCTTCTACATTGTCTCTATGCTTGTACTCTCTATTAGCCATCTTTTTTGCTATTCCATATGGATCAAAATTACCTTTGGTTGAATGTAGGAGCAAATGGAGATGTGCCATTTCTTCCTCTGAATGTTGAGCACTATGAATTGCGGAACATGGCTCCCATTCATTAATTGTCAAGGGAAATTCTCCACTAACTCTTGTTTTATGCATACCTTTTAAAACTAAGTCAAAAGCAACCAACCGTCTTGTCACCTCAAGCAATACAACCTTATATGTTGGATATCTTGGAAGCTTGTAAGGTACTTTGGGGATGCCTTAGATTCTAATGTATGTGAACTTTGGAAACTAAATGAACCAGTACCCATACTTCCTGGTTAACTCCATTGCTTCACTAGATATCCTTACATGTAATGCCTCTTGCAAGGTTCTGGTAATGTACATTGTAAAGGAATCATTCACCCTCCTATAGTTGGAAGTGTTTAGATGGAGATGAGGGTAGATATCATATACTCTGTCCTGGCCCATTGTACCTTTGCTTGCAGCTCAAACCCTTGTACTTGTAATGTCTTGCAAGCATGTGGACTACATAGGAAGTCATGTTGAATGTCCTTGTATCTTGTACTTCCCTTAATTGTTTGTCCAAATTATCAATAATAATACCTGCCTAGTGATAGTTGATTCCCTTCTCAATTTGCACCATTACATAAAACATCCAATCTTCAAATACTGAAGTTTTTTCTAACCCCATCACTCTGCTGAGAAGAGTGATCATATCATTGTATTCCAATTTGAAATCACTTCTATGCAATCGTTTGGGTAGCTTAGAATAACGAGACTTGGATTTATCAATCTAGGATGCATTTGTTATCTCCAATGCTTCATTTGGGTCATCAGTATAAAATTCTTTGCTAGTTCCATGTTGACCTTCACCAACTTTTGATATGGAGCAATATTAAATGCTTTTTCTAGTGATTCCTTTATTAAATTAGCCATTACTCTGCCTTGAGAACCCACTATTACTATCTTATCTGAATCATAATGTTTAACACACTCCACAATGAGCTCTGGATAGTACACTAATGGAGGGAATCCAGCTGCTTGTGCTAATCTTGTCTTAACCAATCTTCTAGCCAATGGAGTGGGAGCATTGCAGTACATTCTCTGCTTGAAGTCCTCATAGTCAACATGCCCCATATTTGTATCTCCAACCTTCTCTGAGTGAGAAGCTATCTTAGACTATGGGATTCTTCCTTTAAAATCATACTTCATTTTCTCAACTTTGGTGGTTGGCTCTTCTTTGACTAATTCAGTTGACTTTCCCTTAGAAGTTTTAGCCTTGCTAGAATCTACTACATTTGGTGAGAACAAACACCACAATCACTAAAAATGAAAAGAAAGAATAATCATTATATCCCTACATCATTAGATTAATCATGACACCTCATAATCATCATTAATGCTCAAAGAACCAAGTTCCCAATCCTTAACACAAAGTTATAGCACATTTCGGGTTTTCATTAGTTTCAGAGATTCTAGCTCCTCAAGGATTTTTGGGAAATCTGAGCCTTTAAGGATTCAATGAAAGGTAGTTCTTCAGGGAATCCACAAGCAGATAGATTTAGCGAAACACAACCATACATTGGCAAAAGAATTACCAAGCATTATGTAAACCCCCTTTTTAATTTAAATGCATTTGATAACCAGAATTCAAACCTTGTGAGTGAAAATCATACTTTACATGACATCATGGCAATTAGAATAGTAACAAACATTGTACCTTGGGAAATCCATATAGGTCCAAAATTAACAAAGGATGGTCATCGGGGAATCCGATAGCAAGCGAAATCTGCGAAATGCAAAACTTTGGGTTTCCTAGGGCTCATGGAATTCGTGAAACTAAAGACTTTGGACAATCCAAGTATCAAAGGATTTAGCATAGAGCTTACAACTTGGAGAATCCAACGGATGATGAATTACGTGAAAACCAACATGTAGGAGAATCCAAAGGGCAAGGAATTCCATGAAAAGAGGTTTCGGCAATTTCAAAGATGCGTAGATTCCTCAATGAGTCCGAGAACCAAACTTAAGAAAGCAACAAACCCATCGGACTTCGAGTGTCGTAGATATGGCTTACTCTCTGCTTAGTTGTAAAAGGTATGAAAGAACCTCAAACCTTGACAACATGTCAATATGCTCTGGACTTGGCAGCCTGGGCCTACTCTTTACTTTTGTGGTGTATAAGGTAAGGGGTAAGAACGACTCCCGACCTCCGACAAGATCGATGACTATCTCAATTTTGATCGTTTTAATCACATGTCGTTGACTAAGGGAAAACTTAGCAACACTTTTATTATTCCTTGACTCAATTCTATGCATTTTTGTTCACCGTACAAACCTAGGGTTTGAAAGTGAAAAGCATATGTTGTGATGCCCTAGATTTTCAGTTTTCATTTCAAACTTAGATGATAAACACAAAGATGATCATTCGAAACAAAAACTAAATTTAAATCTATTCGCACCACAGGCCATTGAAAATCTAAATGCAAATAAAAATGCAAAAGGATTTCACAATCACAACTCTGATGATTAACACAAAATGTAACATGAATTTCAAATAAGAGGAAAATAACTCTTCAAATCATCATTAAATTCATTTGCAAAATGAAATTAATAAAAGTTTAAACTCTACCTTGTGATTTGAAATAACAAAATTGAAGCACACAAGCTGCACTAAAAAAAACCTAGCAATGATCAACAAAATGCACACGCACAATCCTCAAAACCCTAGCTCCAACCTGCACAAGCACTAAAACCTCATCAAATAGCAAAAGCTTAATGGTATGAAAAGTGACTCAAATCACATTATAAATCAAGCCAAAGAATGCATTAATGGCATCTTTCCCATTTGTAGATTGAAATAAATGACATGATAAGACATTTTGCTAGGGTTCAGGGAATTCGTGAGGATGATGATTCATTGAAAACAAGGATTTCAGAGAATCCGCCTAGGGTTGGATTTTGCGAAAGTGATACTTTTAAGGATTTCAAGTGAGCCTAGATTTAGCAAGAAGGAAACTTAGGGTTTTCTGTTGATGGAAGAATTTGAAGGTAAGGATTTTTGGGGAATCTGCCCTAGGCCAGATTTCCTGAAACTGAATCCACTTGATGATTTAAAGGACTTGATCATTCTAGATGCTTATGATGAGGTCAACTGTTGCAAATACCTTCATCCAAAGTACTAATGTGATCATTAAAATCTCAAAGGTAAAGTGATCCAAAATTCAAAGGAACCATCCCTTAAGGGGAAAAGGTAAAACCTAAAGTGAAAATGAAAATAAAAATAAAGCAAAGAGTGTCCTTGCTTCCAGTGGGGCGTTTGTGCGAAAATGACACAAAAAATGGTGACTGCTGGGAAAATGCTCCAAAGCCTTTTGATGATAAACAAGAATCAAGAACTTAGAATCTTTGGTTTTGATCCTTACATTAGGTCAACTGTTAAACTAATGAATCAAAACCACTAGATGAATTAACCCATCACATACTAAAAATCCAAGTGTGTGCAAATGTATTAATTTCCCTCCTTAAGCTATCCTAGAAACCCAGGCTTAGTCAAGTTAAGCTACATGAATGATTCTGACTCCAAAAGCAACCTATATATTTCCTTACTGCCAGTTAGACGTCCATAGCCCTGACGAGGTTATTGTTGTGATTCTCCCGAACATAGCTCTACTACTAGCTAGGCATCCATAGCCTCGGTAGAGTTATTAAAATCCTCCTAAAGATTGAAATCTTTTGATTTACAATATTTTTATTTTCTTTTTTCTTTCTTCTTTTTTGATTTTTGATTTTCATTTCTTTTCAACCTATGAACAATGAAGCTCACAATCAAGGCTGAGAATCATAGTGGCATTGAAGAAGAAATCTAAGATTTTTCACTTAACAAGACCTCACAAAGGAACCTATACCAACCTCAGGATTCTTGAGATATTAAAAGATGTAATATTTCAACATATTTAGGAATTAAATCAAACCAATGACTTATCCTCTTTATATGTTCAGACTATGTGACACTAAATGGAGGACCTTCACCATCCATTTCGAGAAAACATGATTCAAGTTTCTCAAAGAAATACTTAGAACAATTCCAGAGAATCAAAATGACTGTTGTGCAAGTAAAACACTCCCACAAGGAAAACAAGGAGAACCCCAAAACCAAAAAGCAGACAAAAACAAAACCTACACCAACAAAGCAAGAAACAAAACAAAGGAAAACCAAAACCTAGAGCAAAAGAACCTAAAATAACTATATACAGGGCTGAGTTGAGAACAACTCAAGCAAGGAAGTAATGCTTCAAATATTACCCATTGACGAGCAATGAGACATATTCTCCAATGAGAGTCTTAAGCGAAAAGCATTATCTCCCAAAATCTCAGATATCTAAAAGGGGCCAAGCCAGAGCTTGTCGAATTTTCCATGTCCCCCTTTCTTTTCATGGGCTTTATCCCAATACAAGACCAAATCAAAAATCCTAAAGTCCTTGATTTTTGCTTTACGATCAAACCAACATTTAACTATGCCCTAATGTTTAGCAAAGCTCTATAGGGATTCATCTCTCTTTTCTTCCAAATGGAGAAGCTCGGCCAAGTGAATCTCAAGACATTCCCCCTCTTCATAATATTCATTGATAAACTAAAAGGTGGGAATTCTCAGGTGAATAGGAAAAACAAGCTCTAGGCCATATACCAAGTGATATGGGGAAGTCCCCAGAGCAAATTGCAGCTAGGTATGCAAATCCTTCAGGTTTTTGTCAAGTAACTTGCGGATGACTGTCAGCAGGTTCTTATTTGTGGACTTAGCTAGGCCATTACCCTGGGATAGTAATTTGAAGCAAACTTAAGAATAATCCCATAATCATAAGCCCATCCAAAAAATTTCAAGGAAGTAAAGGAAAAACCATTATCACATACTAGTGCAAAGGGACATCCAAAACGGTTGATAACATATTCTTCAAGAAAATTAATTACCACTTATGCTATACACTGTCTACAAGAAATAGCTTCCATCCAACTAGTACAATAATTAGTAGCGGTTAGAATGTTCCTATGTCTCGCAAAAGATGGTGGATTGATTGGACCTTTGAATTCCAGTCCCCATTGCACGAATGGTCTTACCTTAGCAATTGGTTGCAATGGAAAATTAACATGTTTTTCTTTAGTGGTGACAATTTGAAAAATGTGGCATGATTTAACATGGTTATGAGTATCCTCGAACAAGGTGGGCCAGTAATACCCCGCTCATAAATCCGATTTGTAGTGGATGGAACTAACCCATGACCTATCCCAATCTTGCCATGAAACTTAGTCATTACACGGGTTGCTTCTTCTTTCCCAAGACAATGAAGATAGACACCTTGGTGGTTTTTCTTATATAATATAGCTCCTTCAACATGTAACTACCACTCTTTAAATGTAATGCTCTCCTCTGGAATGTATTCAGATGTGCTGGAAATATCTGATTTAACAAATAATACACAGCACCATCATGCCATTCATCTGATGAAACATCTTCAAAGTTATATTGTTGTGTTGAGTAAGTGCATGGATGTGTGACACAAATTTGGTGCCAAATTGCAAAAAAAACTCATAACAAGCCATATTGCACTTGCCAAATTTGGTGAGCACAAAATTTGGCACTCACCAAATGGCTTGAATTTTGTAATGAACGTTTGTGAACTCTTTTGAAATGCATTTTTCTAAACTCCTTGATTTTCTCTTTCTCTGCCAGTGAAACTATATACATTTACATATGGAAATTTACTTTCTTATACTTTAAATTATATTTTATGTATATAGTTTTAGGATGTTTGAGAGGTTTTGGATCTCTAGGAGTTACAATGCAAATTCTAGTATTTGGAAGATCTTAAAAATTTTCAGACTTAGTCAAATTTTAGTAATTAGCATGTCAAATTTCAGTAATCAAGAGGTCAAATTTTAGTAGTCAGCAAGTTGTATCATCTTTCTCTCTCACTCTCTCCTCTCTACTCTCTATCTCTCCACTCCCTCTCTCTCTCTTCCTCCCTCTCTCCCCTCTCCCTCTCACACACACCCCTCTATCTCCTCCCTACATCTTCCTCCCTCCCTCCCTCTCTACTTCTCTCTATCTCTTCTCTATCTCTCTACATCTCCTTCCCTCTCTACTTATCTTTATCTCCCCCCTCTCTATCTCTTTACCTACCTCTCCCTC
>VDFB02203008.1:110935-138536 GCA_007258455.2 Sequoia sempervirens | reverse complement strand
ATGCTAAGAAGAAATATTTTGTCTATGATAAAGACTTTTATGTTATAGTTCAAGCTTTGAAGAAATGGAGACACTATTTGTTGCCAAAAGAATTTGTTTTATATACTGATCACCAGGCTTTGTAGTATCTCAATAGCCAAGGAGAGTTAAATCAAAGGCATTTTAAATGGGTTGAGATTTTGTAGAGTTATACTTTTGTTTTGAAGCACAGGAGTGGAAGGTCAAATAGAGTTGTAGATGTCTTAAGTAGAAGGCAAAATTTGTTGATAGATATGAAAATAGAGGTTGTTGGGTTCAATGAGCTCAAGAGTTTGTATCCAGAAGATCTAAACTTCGTAGAAGCTTGGAAGTCTTGTTTGGAACCTATTACATTAGATAGGACGAGATGGTTGGATTTCTTAATCCAAGATGGAATGTTGTTTAGAGGAAGCCAATTGTGTGTTTGAAGGAGTTCTATGAGAGATAATCTAATCAAGGAGAAGCATAGTGGAGGATTGGTTGGAAATTTTGGTTGAGATAAGACCATTGCTCTTGTCAGTGAGAATTATTATTGGCCATAGTTACAACAAGATGTGAAGAAGTTTGCACAAAGTTGCAGAGTATGTCAGATGGTGAAAGGAACAAGTCAGAATACTAGATTGTATCAGCGATTACTTGTACCTGAGAGACCATGGGAGGATATTAGCATGGATTTTGTCCTTGGATTTCCAAGGACATAGAGAGGGAATGATTCCATATTTGTGGTGGTGGATAGATTTTCAAAGATGGAACATTTCATTCTTTGTCATAAGACCAGTGATGTTTATGTTGCTGAGTTATTTTTCAGAGAGGTGGTGAGACTACATGGTCTACCAAAGAGTATAGTTTTAGACAGAGATACCAAATTTTTTGGTTATTTATGGAGAACGTTATGGAAGAAGTTGAAGACAGATTTGAAGTTCAGTTCTACACACCATCCACAGACTAATGGACAAATAGAGGCAGTGAATAGGAGTTTGGGTAATCTACTAAGATTCTTAGTAGGAGATAAGCCTAAGGGATGGGATTTGATTATACCACATGAAGAATTTGCTTATAATAATTATGTCAACAAGAGCACTGGTAAATCACCATTCTAAATTGTGTATGGGAGTAGTCCAAGAAATGCTTCTGAACTGAGAAAGATGGATAAGGGGAAGAAGAGTAGTGTTGAGGCTGAATATTTTATTGAGCACCTGAAGAATTTGCATGAAGAAGTGAAGAAACACATCAATAAGATGAACTCACGACATAAGGCTTAGGAAAATCAGAAAAGGAGGTATAAGGAGTTCCAGGTAGGAGATGAAGTCATGGTTCATTTGTGAAAGGAAAGGTTTCCAATTGGTACATACAACAAGTTAAAGATGAAGAAGTTTGGACCATGCAAGATCCTGAAGAAACATGATTCAGGAAATGCTTATGAGGTAGAGTTTCCTAGTGGAATAAAAATTTCTCCTATGTTCAACATTGTTGATTTGATAGAGTATCATGAAGGTGATATAAAGGAGGGGTCGATAAATGAACAGTTGAAAATTCTAGCACCTACTTCAGAGAAGGAAGAGATATAAGAAATCTTGGATAGTCATGTGGGTAGAAGCACAAGAAATAGGCAATATGCAGAGTACTTGGTGAAATGGAGAGGAAGGTCTGCTAAAGATTCATCATGGTTATCTGAGGATGAGGTTAACCGTCTTGGTTTCCCTCTAAATTTGGAGAAGTGACAAGGTCACTTTTCAAATTACCTTGGGTGTATGATGTAGGAGCATCTAGCAGTGTAGGGAAATCTTGCATCACCCAAAAAAAAAATTCTTTATTTTCTTTAGTTTTTTAGAGTCCCATGATGGCACTAAAGAGGTATACGACTGGAAGGCATCAAAAATAGTGAAAAACAGGCACTTACTATTTTTAGTAAGTCAGCCAAAATGGGCTCGTATGGACATGAAAATTTACCCCAAGGAGCAGAGCTAAAAAAATTTTCCAATCACGAAAGAATCACCTCAATACCTTGCACGGTTTGGGAGAAATTAAAGTTTTCATCCTGAAAAATTTCTCCAATGCAGCTTCAAATTTAGATATAAAACTTTAGAGGCCCCAAACAGCTCAAAAGGTGGATGAACCGACCTACGGTGGGTTCATGTGTTGTAGAGCTCATCAAGAGATTTCCAACGATATGAAATAACAACAAATTGAACACCCAGATCAAAAGTTATGGCCCCGTGAAGTTGGTCCTCTAAAAAGTGAATTTCATAAAAAATTATTCCTAGGCCATAAATCAAATGGCAGGACTTTTCGCGCCAAAACAAAAGGGGAAATTTGAACTTTCTAGAACATTCTAGGGCAGTTATTAGGGAAAATAAAAAGGGTTAAGTGGGTGTTGTAGAAGGTAGCCCTAATAGTGCATATTGTGACTCCGAATAGTAGATTTTCTTTTCAGAGTTGATTTTGTTGTAATGAATCAAGCCCATGAGGCTGTAGCATGTAAGCTTTGAATCTGTAATTTCATTTTCTGAAAATAATTGAAAGTGAGTCATTTTTTTTGTCTCGCATCATTTGTGTTGGTATCTGTTGTGATTTATGTGGGTTTGGGCGGTGTGGCCCTCATCAACAAGGCAAATTGCATGAATGTTTTAAAAAAAAATCAGATGAAATCGTATCAAAACAGGGTATATGATAGAGGAAAGTCCAAGCCTTTCTTTTGGGTGGCCTTGGGCCATCCCTTATGCTTTTAATTTCAAACCATAACAAATCAGGGACATAAGTGGTCTTTTTGAAGTTCTATTGCCCAATAAATGAAACATTCGGTCTGCTCCCCTAGAGACTTGGATTCTTGCTATGCCCACAAGGGGCATACATCCCTAGATAGAGCCACTATTGGAGCCTAAAATTTCATGCAATTTTTTACAAAATTTTAGGTTCCCATCATGAAAAATTGGATTCCAGCACTTAGAAGTACAGTTGGAAAATCTGCTCAAATGGCCCACTTTAAAAAACCACAACTTGAAACCTTTTCAGTTTCATAAAAAATCATTTTGCAAACATTTTTTCTACCATATGTGAGTGAGAACACCTTATTTTAGCTTCAAATGATCAATTTTGACAAGGTTTTGAAATGCCAAGTTGAAGGGCTCAGAAAGGGTTTGTTAGTTGCATAGTGTTAAATCTGCCAAAAGGGTAAACTTTGGAGGACAATAATTATCAACCGGAAGATTTTCAAGATGAACCAATTGGTGTTCCATATTCTTCCCATGTACATCTACTTCCATGCCAATTTTTAGGGTCCCAACACTTCATTTGGTCTTTTTTCAAAACCAAAAGAAAATGGGTTTTACACAGATTTGACATCTGCATTACCAGAAAATTGTCATAGAGGGCAACTTTGACACTTGATGTTTTGTGAAGGATGAGGATTAATGAAAAATCATCTTGCACACATGTTCATTTCATCTAAATGAACTAATCCTCCAAGTTATAGCTTCCCATAATCATATTTGATATTTTTCCAAAGAGGCAAGTTGGTGAGTTTTAGTTGAGTTTGACAAGTGTAGTTTGTAGAATAGGCTAAATAAGCTTCTTTGATTATTAACAACTTGCAACCCTAATCACTTCATGCCAAATCAATTGACAAGCATACTTCGCTATCGTAACTGCACATGTTGGTGCATTTTTATGGCTCTAGGAGAAGTTTTGATCAGTTTTTCGAGGCAATTCGTGAGGATACCTAGCTTGTTTTGGTCACAGTGCAAAATGTTAAGAAATCAAAATTTTTGATAATTACCCACTCAAATTTAGGATACACTTTAGATTTTGATGG
Organism: Sequoia sempervirens; assembly: GCA_007258455.2. NCBI lineage: Eukaryota > Viridiplantae > Streptophyta > Pinopsida > Cupressales > Cupressaceae > Sequoia > Sequoia sempervirens. The sequence continues at coordinate 134,707 of VDFB02203008.1, read as the reverse complement.
AATAATTATAATAATGTATCATGGAGTTTGATCATTAGGGGTTATGTTCAGAATGATTATGGAAAAGAAACCATTAAAGTATTCGGTAAAGTGATTGATAGCATTGATTTAAAAAGGAAAACTCCTCCCTAGACACCAAAGGTTTGTAATATGAAATTAGTAGCAAACAATATGTTGTTGATGTAAAAGACACACACCATCTTGGCAGTCTAAAGGAAACTCTTAAATATTACTTCAACTTGCAAAGGCTAGGGAAGCCTTGAATGCTTTGATGGGGAAATTGAAAGAGCATAAATGTGATGACTATAAAGCAAAAATCAAAGATCATGGTTTTGAAGGTTTGCATTAGGAAGCTTTCGAAAGTAGCAACATCATTGCAAATTCCATTGAAGAATTGAACATGCATCTTACTCTTTCATTTGGAAAGTAAACAGAAGGACCTAGATGTTGTGATGAATATAAATGATATGTATCCAAAATTGGAAAAGAAAAGATACTGTGGAAAATGAGACACAATTTCACTCGTAGGGAAGCACCAATTTTAAGGAGTTTATTCTAAATTATTTGGAATTCAATAGTATAAATAAATGTCGATCTATCATTTGTTGCTTGAGATCTAAGTAATCTACCATATGAAGAGTGGAACGATAAATGTGCAAAAGTAAAACCTTCTTTAAATGATTAAGAGATGAACCAAAGCTGGTAGCGCCTCTTCTATTGCTCATAGCCCAAAATCGTTGAAGTAGATATACCACGTATAAAATGGTTAGAGAGTAGTTTTGACAGGTGCCATCGAGTATTACCTCAATATCCAAAGTTCTTGACTAGTGTAAATATGCTTATTGTTTCTTATGCACAATTAATACCTACATATTGGATAAACCTACACACAAATACCACTTGAATCTAGAAATTTTCCTCATATAAATAAGGAATTAGAGTAAATGAATGCACCCATGAATTGATTCTAATCTCAGGTCAAATCGAAAGACTATAATGTGGTGAGATCACTCACAACAGTTCATTCAATGTTGCCTTCAAAGGTTTAAGGAACTTCAATTTTGCAGAGCAATAAAAATAGAAGGCAACTAAAGGAAGACAAGACACCATTTTTAGAGGGGACATGAAAAAATTCAATAACTTGATTCAAAGGCCAACACATTCACATCTAGTGGAGCATTTTTATGAGGTGAAATTGGCACCTCTGCTACACCTAATGCACTCTTAGAGGCATGTTGAAAGGATGGGTTACCTCAAGAAGCAGTGATACTGTTTCACTAGATGAGAAAGAAAAGTTGTAGGTACCATAATAAGCATGTACGTAAAATGTGGAATCATGCAAAAGGCGTGTGCTTTTCTTTTATTAAAGGCTCAATGAGATATGGTTTCACAGACCACTGCAATATCATGATATGCACAAAATGGATTTGTTGAAAATAATTTGAAAATATCAAGCAAATAAAATTTAAAGAGGCATTAGAATCAAATGCACCCTACAAATCATGGCCCAAAATTTTAATTTGGCTTCCTCACAGAACCTTGAAGAAGATTGATGTGGTTGTATACTGGAATTGGATCATAATTTCAATCGTGATTAAGGACAAAATGCAACCTTTGTGCTGCTAAGCTATTTAAAAATGATGGAGGTGTCAATAAGAAGACATTTTTTGCATTCCCATAGATTCAAAAGTAAAAAAACCTATAACCAATGCAATTATAGTAAAGAATTTCATCGAAGGGAGTCATGCAAAAGTCCCTTTGATCTCTCGATTGTACTTAAGTATGTTGAAAAGAGACATGGATATCGATAGGACATTGCTCAGAGTCTCTTCGATGCTCCAACAGACAACAAAGGAAATTTCTTTGTCAAAGAGAGAAGTAAACTTTGGTGGGAGATAAAGACAAGTCCCCTTGATGCTCTAAAACATAGACATATGACCGCAATTCATGGAGGAAAAATTAAATATCGGCAAGAGTAAAGTTTGAGTTACCTCGATACAATGAATTCATATTGTCATAGTGCAAATAAAAGATTGAATAAAGTGTGATTATAGAGGAAAAAAATATTACTTTGAGAAAATATAAACTTCACATTTTTACCAAGGGGATTATAAGGTGAATAATTACTTTACCCGCATAAAGCATAAAAGGTAAAATTTATAAAATATTTACATTGGGAGGTGGAATATTTTTCACCGAAGGAGTTATGTGGGTGAGTAATTAGTTTTACGTGAAAGACATTTATTGGGTGAAAATGCAAGTGTTGGAGATAATAAATCAAGGTTAATTTTCACGAGAAGACAATGAAGTTAAAATTAAAGTATTTTAATTTGACGAAGATAATTAATTAAATGAAGAGTTGCAACGGACAAATGTGTGAAGAGTCATAACCCTAAAAATGCAATGTATATATGTAAAATGAAATCATAAATCATCATAATTAAAAAGTAGGAATTAGGTTTTAGAATAGTAGATAGAATATACAAAAAATGAAGACTTTTGATGCACATTGTAATATCTTTTGAAGCAATATAATGGAGAAGATTGCTAATATTTGGTGATTTACTTCCAGTGTTCAACTGTTGTGTTAATATTCAATCTTATATGTTTTTGTGTTGTCTCCAAAGTGGTTTTCCTCTATTATTCAAATTTATACAATTTGTTAGGACACATTTGTTGTTGTGTGATTTTCTTGATTGGGTTCTAGCTAAGAGTGAGTTAAATTCCTTTCACATAATTCCTTTTAATTGGTTCCTGCCAAAAATTAAAATCTTTTTAAATTGATTAGTACGATTGGCTTCCCTCAAGTTAAGAATTAAAAATCCTTTCAAGATATCATAGTAATTTGGGAAAATAACACTATGATTCGTAAATGAAGAGTACAGTAATTGAAAAACTTGCACATTTGTACAAGCTGCAAACATCCAAAGTTCCCAACAAGTTAGAGTTAAGCTGAGAAGTAGATCCACCAACCTTACATATTTGTCTCCATCATCACACAAATTTGACTCCATTTTCCTAATAGGATTAGGCACTAGTCATACTTAGAACATTTTATACAAACTTTACTCATACATTTGATTCTCAAAACATTGACAGTAGGAATTAGTTATTAGCCTAGCATCTATTTCACGTCCATGTGCGATTGTGAATACATCACCCAAATTAGAGACTATATTTAAACCTTTAAAATTTGTTTTATCATTTAGGTACACCCGCCTAGGATTAGAAAAGCCTAAAGAGCAGGGGGTTATCATTCATATTTTCCCTATTTGTTAGCCAAAAATGTACTAAGAGATTGACAGCCTCTTAAGGTTCAAAACCTGCATTTTTGAGACCTAACATAGGGTATGACTGCATTTCCATAATAAGTGACTTATTTAATGTTTTCATTCAAATTTTCACTTGTGGAGCAGGCCATGGAATCAGGTACCCAACATTCTAAATTTTAGAACATGATAACTACCCACGTAGAAAGTTAATTGATAAATTAATTTTCTAATATGAGTACAACATTAGGAGCTTGGGGAAGGGGAAATTAGGAGAAGAAGTATCTTTTATGGTGGTGGATGGTGCATATATCCATGACACTGCAAATGGTTTACGAATCAAGACTTGGCAGGTAAAATATACCAACTTTAAATCCATTCCAAACAAAGATGTTGGCATAATGAAGCATTCCTTTATTTGAGTGCTCCCTAAATTTTATTTTCATCATTATGAAAAAAATTAGTCCAATACTTCTAGGATGCACTACAAACTTACAAAGGTAAGGCCACAATAACATCAAACTTTGTCTTGACAGTTGGAATTACTTAACCAAAAGCATTCTATTGGTTTTATATGTTCTATAGACATTTTCTAACTCAGAATTATTTATGTTAAGTATTTTGTTAAAAGAAAGATGCATTAGCTCAATTGATTATGAGAAAAACAATATATTTGGGATATTGACTCAGAATTATTCATTGATAAATTAAGTGTCAATATATATGAACTGAAATGGTGCAATTATTTATAATATAGATAAATCATAAAACTTTACATTGACAACAAACTTGACATTAAAATACCTTAGATTAAGACAATGGTTGGTCCATAGTACAGAAAATTATTGAAATAAACATTAATTATTACATATGTTTCCTATATTGTATATCATATTACTTAGTTTTATATAAATTAAAGATAGTGTAATGTTGGTCCTAATCATGTGCTATACCTATTATAGTGATATTGTCAATTATTGTCAATCTGTTCTTGCACACTAGCCAAGAAATAAGATACTATTAATATACACACTAGACTTAAAGTTAATATTTAATTTGAACACAACTGAGTATAAATAATTTAAGGTGGAAATAGTAGTAATCTTCTCATGGCAATGCAAATCAAGTAGAACCATGAAGGTGTTGAAAGAATGAAGAAGCTATATGTTGTCATTGTTGTCAATGCTACATGGTGAATATCAGAATGGTATGAAGAATGTTTTGCATAAGACAAATTGATTCATAGTTAAGCATTTCTACTATGTATCTACACTGGGAGTTTTTTCTCTATGTTCCCTTCGTAGATTGGTTCATATTCCATCGCAAGTAAAAATCTACCAGCCTCTGCGATTCCAATATGTTGTTTGTGGATGTCAGTAGCATCAAAATTTAGAATTTCAATTGATCTAGTCAAATTGTTCAAAAGTTGCTAGTGACAGAAGTTCAATCTATAAGGTTTTTTTAGTTTTTTGTGTAATAGGTATGACCTATTTTGTTTGTGCCCCTCCACGAATTTGTGTTAGGACTTGCAGTTTTGGGAGAATATTTTTAGGTATTTGTCAATTGAGATTTCTAGTTAACATGATATTTTGAGATCCACGTGTTATGTGATTGGCGATCAATTGAAGTATTGTTTTCTTAGGTCCTATGTTGTGTTTTGTACCATTTTTGCACACACGCCCCACTGGAGGCAGCAACCCTCTTTTCTTTCTTTTGATTTTCATTTTCATTTTAGGTTTTACCTTTTCCCCTTAAGGCATGGGTCCTTTGAATTTTGGATCACTTTACCTTTAGGATTTTAATGATCACATTAGTACTTTGCATGAAGGTATTTGCAACAATTGACCTCATCAAAAGCATCTAGAATGATCGAGTCCTTTAAATCATCAAGTGGGTTTAGGTTCAAAAAATCTGGCCCTGGGTGGATTCCCCGAAAAGCCTTACCTTTCACCAAATTCTTTCATTGGTGGAATCCCCGAAGTTTCCTCTTCACTAAATCTGGGCTCACTCGAAATCCCCAAAAGTATCACTTTCACGAAATCTGGTCCTAGGAGGATTCTCTGAAATCCTTGTTTTTAGAGAATCCTCGTCCTCATAGATTCCTTGAACCCTGGAAAATTGTCAAGTGTCATGTCATTTATTTCACTCTGTAAACAGGAAAGTTTCCATTAATGCGATCTTTGGCTTGATTTATAATGCGATTTGATGAGTTTTAGTGCTTGCGGGTTGGAACTAAGGTTTTGAGGATTGTGTGTGTGCATTATGTTGATCATCACTAGTGTTTCTTGAGTGCAACTCATGTGCTTCAATTTCATTATTTCAAATCAAAATGTAGTGTCTAAACTTTTCTTAATTTGGTTTTGCAAATGAATTTAATGATGATTTCAAGATATATTTTTCTCTGAGTTGAAATTCAAGTTACATTTTGTGTTAATCATTAGAGTTGTAATTGTGAAATCCTTTTGCATTTAAATTTTAAATGACCTATGGTGCGAATGGATTTCAATTTATTTTTTGTTTCGAAATGATCATTTTTGTGTTTATCATTTCAATTAGAAATGAAAACTGAAAAATCTAGGACACCACAATATATGCTTTTCACTTCAAAACCCTAGGCTTGTATGGTGAACAAAAATGCATAGAATTGAGTTAAGGAATAATAAAAATGTTGTTAATTTTTCCCTAAGTCGGCAGTATGTGACTAAAATGATCAAAGTTGAGATAGTCATTGGGCTTGTTGGAGGTCGGGAGTCATTCTTACCCCTTACCTTATACACCGCAAAAGTAAAGGGTAGGCCTGGGCTGGGAAGTCTAGAGCATATTGACATGTTGTTAAGGTTTGAGGTTCTTTCATACCTTTTTATAGCTTAACAGAGAGCAATCCATATCCCCGACACCCAAAGTCCATTGGGTTCATTGATTTCTTAAGTTTGGTTCTCGGACTCGTCAAGGAATTTGTGCATCTTTGAAATTGCTAAAACCTCTTTCCACGAAATTCCTTACCCTTTGGATTCTCTGACATGTTGGTTTTCATAGATTTCATCATCCATCGGATTCTCTGAGTTGTGAGCTTTATGCTAAATCCTTTGATACTCAAATTGTCCAAATTCTTTAGCTTCATGAATTCCATGAGCCTTACAAAACCCGAAGTATTGCATTTCACAGATTCTAGTTGCTCCTAGATTCCTTGATGACTATCCTTTCATTAATTTTGAGCCCATCTAGATTTCTCGACATACCATGTTTGTTACTATGTTGATTTCCCTGATGTCATTTAAAGTATTATTTTCACTCACAAGGTTTGAATTTCAGTTATCAAATGCATTTAAATTACAAAGGGAGTTTGCATAATGCTTGGTGATTATTTCACCTATGTATGGTTGTGTTTCACTAAATCCATTTACTTGTGGATTCCCCGAAGAACTGCCTTTCACTAAATCCTTAAAGGCTCATATTTCTCGAAAATCATTAAGGAGCTAAAATCCCCGAAACTCATGAAAACTCAAAATGTGATATAACTTTATGTTAAGGATTGGTAACTTGGTTCTTTGAGCATTAATGATGATTATGAGGTGTCATGATTAATCTAATGATGCAAGTATATAATGATTAGTCTTTCTTTGCATTTTTAGTGATTGTGGTGTTTATTCTAACGAGATGCGGGTAGAGTCTAACAAGGCTAAAAATTCTAAGGGAAAGTCAATTGAAGTAGTCATAGAAGAGCCAACCACCAAAGTTGAGAAAATGAAGTATTATTTTAAAGGAAGACTCCTAGAGTCTAAGATAGCTTCTCATTGGGAGAAGGTTATAGATACAAATATGGGGCATGTTGACTACGAGGACTTCAAGCAAAGAATGTATTGTAATGCTCCCACTCCATTGGCTAGAAGATTGGTGAAGATAGGATTAGCACAAGCAGTTGGATTCCCTCCATCAGTGTAGTATCTAGAGCTCATTGTGGAGTGTGTTAAGCATTATGATTCATATTGGAGAGTAACAGAGGGTGCTCAAGGAAAAGTAATGGCTAATTCAATAGAGGAATCACTAGCAAAGAAGTTTTATACTAATGACCCAAATGAAGCATTGGAGATAATGAATGCATCATGGAATTGATAAACCCAAGTCTCATTATTCTAAGCTCCCAAACAATTGCATAGAAGTGATTTAAAATTGGAATACAATGATATGATCACTCTTCTCAGCAGAGTGATGGGGTTAGAAAAAGCTTTAATATTTGAAGATTGGATGTTTTATGTAATGGGACAAATTGAGAAGGGAATCAACTATCACTAGGTAGTATGATTAGTGATAATTTGGAAAAATGATTGAGGGAAGTACAAGATACAAGGACATTCAACATGACCTCCTATGTAGTCTACATGCTTGCAAGACATTATAGGTACAAGGGTTTGAGTTGTAAGAAAACATACAATGGGCCATGATAGAGTATATGATATCTACCCTCAACTCCATCTGAACACTTCCAACTATACGAGGGTGAATGATCCATTTACAGTGTACATTACAAGAACCTTGTAGGAGGCATTACATGTAAGGATATTTGGTGAAGCAATGGAGTTAATTGGGAACTATGGGTACTGGTTCATTCAGTTTCTAAAGTTCGCATACATTAGAATCCACAAGGAAACCTCAAGGTACCTTACAAGCTTCCAAAATATCCAATAGATAAGGTTGTATTGCTTGAGGTGACAAGACAATTGGTTGCTTTTGATTCAGTTTTAAAAGGTATGCATAAAACATGAGTTAGTGGAGAATTCCCCTTGACAATTGATGGATGGTAGGCCTATCCCACAATTCATAGTGCTCAACATTCAAAGGCGGAAATAGGCATAGAGACAATATAGAATATTATTGGGCCAACTGTAGAGATGACTTTGAGGTGATCAAGAGAAAGTTTTCCAAGCTCTTTTTGAAAATGATAAGCCTCTATAGAGTATTTCAAGCACCAAATCAAATTGAAGATGAACAAGAGGTGATATAATACCATGACTATATGAAATACCAATATAAACCTCTTCCTGTTGTAGATTAGGCTGAAGATGAAGTGGTAGAATTGGATCAGATTAATGCCCTAGTAATCAAATATTCAAAGCAATGGGTGAAGCATAAAACATTGGAAATGGAAGCAGATGGAATCAAGCCCACATACAAGCTAATGGGAGACTTGGAGTCTCAATCCTCTTCAGAGGATGATTCTAAGAAAAAACAAAAGAGGATGTTCATGGTGGTCAAGGGGAATAATCTGATGAACAACAACCTCTTATCATCAAAAGGAGAACCAGAGGTCAGGCCAAGGCTATGGCTAAAGGTGGTGAACTTAAAAGACAGTCAATACCCAAGAAAAGGAATCCTACAAAACAAATTTCTCAAAAAATAGTAGAAGCTAAAAAATAAGGGTGTCTCTCCTAAGAAATCCAAGAAAAGTAAAGTTAGTGATGCAAAGGGAGAAACTCGGGAATAAGAAATTGATATTGAAAATTATAGGGACAAGACTCAAGTATATGCTAGAAATAACTCTCATAGGACTAGGATTCCCCTCTCAAATGTGGAAGGTTCAAAAAAAATGATTGAAGAATCAGAGAAAGCTACAAATGAGCCATAATCTGATAAGGGTGATGTTGCAAAAGGAGCTGCCACAAAAAATACCCCTCCTCAATCACCTCATCAACATACTCACTCTGATAATGAGGAAGGAGAGATAACAAAAAATGTAGTAGAGGCTTCCAAGGAACTAGAACTGGAAGAGAATGGTCTAGAGACTCCAAAAGATGGATTCCTAAGTAGTCTTGGAGAGAATTTGGAGGTCTCTAAAGTAGAGAATCAAGAAGCAAAAGAGCCTGAGAAGACAAAGGAGGTACTTCATGAATCACCAAGGAAAGATTAAATGCAACAATTAGATAAGGAAGATGCAAATGAGGAATAAAAACAATCAGAAAATATTGAAGTGGATAAGTTTGAAGTTCTTAGAGGAAAAAATAGTCCTCATAAAGAAACAAATTTAGAGGAATCTATTGTTCCAAATTGGCTGAAAGAGAGTTTGAAACCTAAGCCAGCAGTGACTGAAGAGATAGTTCCCAAATGGGATAGTTTTTGGAAAGATTAGGAAGGATAAAAGAGAAAAAGAAGGCTAAGTAATCTCCAAGATCACAAGAGATGAGTCTGTAGATACTGAAAAATGTCCTAATTGATATCATACACTTAAATCAAATTTACTAATATCATTTCCTCTTTAACCCATCCCCTTTTCGCTTAATTGATTTACTTAGCCTACCTAATTAATTAATTGCATCATTTTCATCTATTAACCTAATTAATTTAATCAAGTTAATTCATCTCTTTTCACACTAACACTTCATCTAATTAAATTAAATAAATCAAAATATTTAATTTAATTCCCTAAGTCATCTTATTTAATTAAATAACCCTAAGTTATTTAACTAAATATCATTTCACGTCTCCTCCATTTATTAAATCATTTAATTTAATAAATATCACTTTATTCCTCCAAATCTCTTAATTGCATAAATTAAATATTGTTTAATTAGCAATTAAAATAATTTTCCTCTAAGCAAAGGGAATATTCCCATGGAATATTCCTTATCCTTTTTTGCACAATTAAAATTTTATTTTAATTTGCAAAATGTCTTTTTCCTCACCCATGAGAATATTCCAAAAGAATATTCTTATTCCTTCATCATTTGAAAAAGGGATATTTTCACTTGGCTTCTTAAGCAAGTTTTAACCTTCAACCTTTTGAACAAGTCACCTTTGACCTGTGTGAGCAAGTCAAAAGTGTGTTTGTTTGAGGCAAGTGTGAACCCTTCATTAAATATCATCATGTATTCTCATCCATTGATGAGAATCCATAATCCATGCCTCTCATCCCCTTCATCTTGAACCGTTGATTAAGCTTTTTGATCTCAACCATTCATTCCTCATTTGCTCTCCTATAAATAGGTCACTATTTGGAGATAAATGGATTCATCTTTCAATTACAAACTCATGTTGTTCAATTCACTTGCACTCACACTCTCAACTTAATCACTTTTAGCTTGCTTTAGTTCATTTTGGTTGGATAGTAGCTTCAAGCATCCATTAATGGCTTCCATGCATCCATCTTAGCTTGTTTATAAATTAGGGTTTTGAATCTTTTAGCTTAGAATTTGCTTATAATTTGTATATTGTTGATGATGTTTTCTGCACAGCAAATCAGACAGAATATAATATCCTATCTCTCTTGAAAGGTAAATCTCTATCAGCAAGCCTCGAGAGATAACCCCAAGGTCTCTAATGTCAGGTCTTGACAATGCATAAACAACTCAGTGATAATGTGAAAATGTTGGTGATCACAAGGGGCCTTACAAATGAACAATGCTGGAAGCATATCTTCATCAGATGCAATAATATGGTGATGCTTTCAGTCCTAAAACTAACCAAGATTCAAAATAAATAGAAAAAAGATAAGGGTTAAGAGATATTCAACTCTAAACTAGCTCCTAAGATCAATCACAATAATGGAAACTGTTGTAAATGGACAGATCTCCAATAAAACTAATCTCTGCTTGATCAAGGACAAGCCCACAACTCTGCAAAAATGGTGCAATCTTCTGAGGAAACTGAAGATTTTCAGACTATGAATATTCATCCACATACCCAATAACTAGCACAATGTAAACAAGCATCCATAGTTGAGCTTAGCACAAAATAAGGCCCAGACTAACTTTACACAACAAATTACAATCAGCAAATTGCTAAAAGTATGGATCGGAGATCGATCAACATCATTAACATTTTACCATTATTGCAAAAGAACTGAAATCTAACATCTAACATTGAGAATTGAGAACAAGAAACCATAAACTGTCAAAGTGTAACACAAAGTTTGCCAAATCAACAATCCAATTGCATTAACTTCTCTAGAATTACATAAAAAAATCCAGTCTCTTTCCTCTCCTACAACTACTATCTTGCATAATCTAACTCCTAACTTAGCCAATTTTGGATTCTAATCAGCTCTTCTAACCTAGTCTCACCCCCCTTTTACAAATGAGAATGCACTGGCCTTTGATTCAAAATTACATTTTGAATCAATGGTCAGGATTTAATTCATCCAAAGGCACAAATTACACCTCTAGAAGCATCCAACAGTTACATTTATCATGGAACAATGAGAAAACAATATTATGTCAGCTTGCTATTAATGAAAATTTTGATTGGATGATGAAATCAGCTTCACATGTCTTCGAGAAACTCATTCCAGCTATAGACAGTTTGGGCATGGATTCTTATGCAAGCTCCACTTTTAAAATTTAAATTCAACTCTTCCATATTTCCCTTTTGGAAAAAAAATTCGAATTTTTTTGTCCATTTTTGGAAATTTTTGGGTTTTCAAAGAATTTGATTTTGAGGGGGTCAAGGAATTTTGGGAAAATCCTTTAGGGATAGAATTTCCTAGATTCCCTGCAGGGTCAAAATCCCCTAAACCTCATAACTTTTTTTCTAGAAGGAATTTTCAAAAAGTTCAAAAAGCAACCCTACCTAATTTTTTGTCCTCTATCCACAGGTGCAAAAAAAATTTAAAATTTACATATAGCATTGAAAAATCACTTCAAAATCTTCATTTTTGAATTCCAAGACATACAAATTTCTCTTAGAGCCTCAAAATGCTGTCCTTATAAAACCCAGTATAGACTTAATCCCAAAATAACCTCCCAAGAAGAGAAAAACTAAAATTTGACCAAGCCAAGAGGCACAGATGTTGTAGACACCTAAATTTGGACACTTAATTTATCCAAATTTATTATCTTTCGTCTAAGCATCCCCTTATTTGCATTAATTAATATCACTATTATTTAATTAATATCCTTAATTCTGCTAAATCCCTAAGGTATTTAATTAATAAATAAATACCTTATCTCTTTAATCCTCCTTTTCATCAAATGAATTAAATAAATGATATGCACATCCCTTTCTTAATCTTAATTATTCTCCTAATCTCATCATTAGGATGTGCACATGCATAATCCTTTATTAGGATGTGTCACATCCTCTAACTTTTGCAAGTTAGCCTCTAATCTCTCTTAGCCACCTAACCCTCCTCTAATCATTCATTAACTAGCCTAATCAACCTCTCAAAGAATTTTTAATTCCTTTTATCCTTTCAAGGAATATTAAATTCCTTTTACTCTTCCCCATGTGATATTTGACTTGTCACATCAAGTCACATGTGAAATCTAACCCTTTTCTAATCTTCATTAATTTGTCTAATCAAGTACTTGCAAAATTTTAATCACTTATTTAGGCCATCCCTAATCCCCATATCATTTATGGAATGTGTCTTTAGTCAACTTCATTAAAAGCTTTCTCTTTTTGAAGAAGACACCCCATTCCCCATGTGAATTTTTAATTCACATTTAATCCCCCAATGCATTTAAAGGAATTTTAAATTCCTTCTCTCATCCCCATGAGAATATTTGAGGAATTTTTAATTCCCCACATGGGGACAAGTACCTCCTTTATGAGAAGATCTTGTCCCAATCTCAAGGTACTATGTACTCCTTCCATGTTATGTACTATCCTTCCACCTCATGTACACATCACCTCTTATAAGCCACTTCACATGCCACATGTCGAAATGTGAGGGCTTGTGAGTTTTCAACTCACCTTAGCTCTACATATTGATCTTGGTGGCTCAATTTTGACTGTCCATTTCCCTAGAGAATTCTAAATTCTTTATAAATCCCCCTTCTTTTCTCTCATTTTGGGGGGGATTATTGATAGTAGCCAAACTCTTGCAAAAAAATTCTTTGAGCCATACTTAGCCATTTTTCATGCTTGCATCCACTTTTCACTCATTTTTCATCCTCATTCCATCTTATAGCTTGCATCACTTGCCATCCAAGGAGTATACAACACCAAAGATCGAAGGGCCAACCAAATGATCGATTCGACACAAGGTAAAAAGTTCCATTTTATTTTGTATTGAATCCAACTAGGCTAATCTTGAGGTGTAGAGGTTTCTAAGTGTTATTTGCTCTTTTTTGTTTATTGCTTGTATTCTAATGCTTAAATTTTCCCTATCACATTTCTGGCATGCCCGGTGGGACCCACAAATGGGTCTCTTGCTTTCACATTTGCTATTTTTTTTACTTTTTGCAGGTACATGTTACAGACGGGCAGACCTGACTTGACAGACAGGTGGACCTAACCTTTCCCAGGGGCATACCTGCCCTCCACAGATCTCATAAGTTATTTTTGGCAAACTTTTCATGGAAGGGCAAACCTGACCTGCAGACAGCCGGATTTGCCCTGCAGACAGCCATATTTTCCCTGAAAATAGCCAGATTTTCCCTGCAAACAACCGGATTTGACCTGAAGACAGCCAGATTTTCCTCGCAGACAGCTGGACCTGACTTCTACTCAACCGGATTTTCCCTAAACATTTTTTTCCAGAAGGTAAAATTTCACTTTTTAGCAATTTTTTTGGTTGTTTTAAGGGTTTTTAATCCCTAATTTATGAACATAGTTTAACTAGGAGGTGTCAATCAACCTTGTTTTTCATGTTTGTGGGTGAGTTACTTGGCATATCCAATCCCCTTGTGCCATTCGGCGATCCTGGGTGATGATAAATCGTAGCTTACCACGTCCTTTGAGTCCATCTCTTTTATTTTTCTTAGCGGGACCTGCTTGGGGATTTCATCACCCCAAGGGATGATTCCAACCATGTGTACGGTGTGGTATATAAAGGGGGGAGAGCGAAATATGTACCTCAATCCAACCATGTTGTAATTGGCAAAGCATCGAAATGATGTTAAGAGTTGGCCCGAGCCTTTAAGGTTCTCGACTCACACTTGTAACGGGTTGGTGTTCACAGTTTGGGCCTCACGTACTAGATGTATATTGAGGACTCCCTAGTAACCATGTTCATCCTAGATTAGAGGACTTTGTCGACCATACCCTTTCTACTAGACTTAGGCTTGTGTTGTCTGAATTGTCTTCTTTGTGCGAAACCAATGATTGTCTAATTTATTTCAGTCAGCCATATCCTTTTGCTTGATGATTGTTGTGTTTTGAGTCCTTTTCCTTAGTCTTTTTGTCAAAAATCAAGTTTAAAACTATAGACAGTCATATTTTCCCTACAAACAGCCAGATTTGACCTGCAGACAGCCGGACTTGACCTATAAACAGCCAAATTTTCCCTCCTATGTGAAAAATTTGACCTCTACAGGCAGACCTGATTCATCTAGGGGCGGACCTAACCTTTGACCCACCCCTTTGAAGCCTTTTTTGACAAAATTTGACCATCTTTTGTTCATTGGGTGGACCTGTCCTTCATAGGGGTGGACTTGACCTATAAACTAGTCCTTTTATAGCCTATTTTAGCCATTTTCGACCAATTTTTGCCCCATAGGTGGACCTACCCTCCCAACAGGTGGACCTGACCTCTGAATAGGCAAATTTTCCCTCCACAGGAAGACTTGGCCCATCTAGGGGCAGACCTGACCTTTGACCCACCCCTTTCAGGCCTATTTTGGCAAAATTTCACCATCTTTTGTTCCTTGGGCGGGCCTTCCCTTCACAGGGGTGGACCTAACCCTTGACCAATCAACTTTTTCATCCATTTCATCATTCTAGACACCTGTTTCATCATTTCACGCACTCATTTTTCCATTTTGATCACTCGTTTCCCTGTTCCAAATAAACGTTTATGCATTTCAAACCTTTGTCTATTGTCTTGAACTCTTGTTCTGCCATTTTGATCATTCATCTTCTCATTCTAAGTAAATTTCCATCCATTCTGAACCTTCTTCTATCATTTCAAACTCTCGTTCAACAATTCCAATCAATCATCTACTCATTCCAAGTAATCTATCATTCATTATGAGCTTTCGTCTTCTCATTATGAGAGTCATTCATCCATTGTGAGCATTTGTTTACTCATTTCGAGCATTCATTCATCCAATCCCAATCAATTGTTTACTCATTTTAATCATCATCCATTTCTATCATTGAGTCCTCCAATTGAATCATCATTTTCCCCATCCAAATCAAATTTCATTTCAGGTTATTATCTGAGTTGACCTAAGTGTCTGATCTAATCTTCATCATCAACATCCACTTAGGATTTTCATCCATCCTATGTTAATCATTATCATCAGCCCAATCAATCCATTTTCAATCTTAAAGTGGATTTGGTGCCACAATCATCCATTTATCCTTTAATCTGATCAATCACTATCTTAAGTCACCTAGGGTAATCTCTGAACGGGGTTTGCAGTCCCTCTCGTCATCCTATCTGATCCATTAGTCAATCTTATCAATCAATCAATCAATCCAATCCAATCCAATCGCATCCTTATCCAATCACCTTTGACCCAATCAATCTACTTCCATCTCATAGCAGATTCAATGTCAATCATATGAATCAATCCCATCACATCATCCAATCATCCTAATCTGAGCTTTAATCCAATCCTGATCTGAGCTTACCCTAAATCCCGATTTGAGCTTTAGTTCATTTCCATCCATAATATTTGATCCATCCTCTTTATCCTTTCATCATCATGAATAATTATCCTCCATCAATAGTGGTCAAGGGAAACCCTAATTACGTCGACAACGATAATGAAAGTCTTGTCGATCAAGAAGAATGTGACATATCCCTTTGACACTACCATTGCTAGTAAGTTTTCTCCACCCACTTTCCAAAATCCAATCATCCTTTCGAGTTATCCTATTATGTCTTCATCCATGCCCGATCATGCTCCTTATGCTACCTTTGACAAGGGATACCCATCATATCCATCATATCCTTCATCTACATCATCCTCTTATCCTGGTCTACCATCACAATACCCCTATCCTAATCCCCTGTCCACATCCTCCTATCTCAATCCTTCATCCACATATACCCACTACCCCAATCTTCCATACCAATCTGCTCACCCTAATCCTACATTCGCACCTTCCTATTCTAATCCAACATCCACACCAACCTATCCTTATCCTAATCCGACATCCATAGTTCCCTATCTCCATCTGCCACCTCAATTTTCCCATCCTAATCCACCATCCCCATACTCTTACTACAATCCACCACCTGCATCCTCATGTCCTAATTCACCATGCCAATACCCCTATCTTAACCCTTCACCTAATCCCCCATATATTCCCAATCCTGCATCCAATCCCATTCCCCTATCTAATCCTAGTCCACCAATCCATAATCCTTCATCCACTCCTACCTCGCCATCCAAACCTAGAGTATGCACGTTCCTCACTCCATAAATTCTCCAAGGATTTATAACAAAGAAGACATCTCCCACTCCACACCTTGAAGTCATGGAATCATGCCATCCCAACCCATCATCCACGGTCATTAGTGACGAGACCCTTCTCCACCCAACACCTATCATCGATGATACCACCCTTAACACCACTCAAACCGTCGAAACCATCACATCCTCTGAATCCACTAATCCCC
Source organism: Sequoia sempervirens (assembly GCA_007258455.2). Lineage (NCBI taxonomy): Eukaryota > Viridiplantae > Streptophyta > Pinopsida > Cupressales > Cupressaceae > Sequoia > Sequoia sempervirens. The sequence goes on along the minus strand of VDFB02203008.1, from coordinate 117,934 downwards.
CATCTCCTACCATCACATCTACCGAATCCATTGAACACCCATGTCCTACTCTGAGAGTCGTCGAACCCATCGACAACACCCAAATCTGATCCACTTCTCCCACTCCTAGTGACACTAAAATCCATTCACATGCATGTTTTGAATCCTCCATCCCTCCATCTTCCCCACTTGAAGAGTCCCTCCAAGACTCCATTATCATGCCTCCAGCACACAATGAGTCATGCCAAGAACCTGATCCAAAGCATCCCAACATATCCCCTTCTCCAGATCAAGATCCTACCATCCCATCTAGTCCACCTCAAGATCACAGTCCCTCATCCATTCCAACCCATGATCCCCTTTTCATTCAAGATTCCACCACTCCATCTCCATCTCCATCGCATGAGCCCACTACCACAAGTCTAGATCCTATCACGTCCACTAATCCCTCTCCTAATGCCACCCATCCAAATTTTGCTATCCCATCATCTCCCTCTCATGATCCCCCATCATCGCCTAAAACTGCTATCCCTACACTACTTGCATATACCCTTGATACTCTCACATTCTTCCATGGTGGCCTCCTTGCAGAAGAAAAGCATAGTGTATTTACCACCCATCATCCTCCACCTAATAATGGACTTGCATCATGTTTTCAAAATAACACAAATCCTATCATGGATCGCATGCTCAAGAAAATGAACTATCAAGGAAAAGGTCTAGGCCTTCATGAGCAAGGTATTTTAGAGCCCATCCAAGTCAAAGAAAAACTTCACATGCAAGGTCTTGGACCTATTTCCCAAGACTTACAACCTAAATATGTTGGTACAACCTCTAGACATCCTCAACAAGCCTTTTCCAAAAGAAATGTCAGCTCTTCCCATCACTCCACCAGATCATATGTTTTCAATATCCCTCCTCTATCGTATCACCTCAAAACAACCGTCCATATTTCTCCTTCATCTGCTCCATCCATTTTGGGTACTTACATCCCTCCATCCACCAACTCCCATCCTCCATCCACTAACTCCCATCCTCCATCCACTCCATCCATCTTGGGTTCTTATGCCCCTCCACCCACTCCGTCTACTTTGGGTTTGTATATCCCAAGATCACCTCCTCCATCTCATCCTTTCATCCATCCAACACCTATTCATGTCATCCATCATAAACATCCCTCTCACAGTTCCTCTAATCAAGATCAACAAAGGCACATACCTACACATTCTCCATCTACACATAATCCTCATAATTCTACCTCCATCGCTCCATATCATCCATCTCCTGGCACCCATCCCATTGCTACTAAAAGCACTTTGGATGCTAAAGTAAAAATACATAAATCCAAACATCCACATGAATCGAAAGCTCCCCATGTCCCCTCTAATAGACATGGTGAAGAGAAGAAAAATATAAATCCAAATCAAACCCATAGGCCACAAAGGCCCACCAAAGAAAAGATCAAAACCATGTGGATTCCAAAGAAAAAAGATGCAATGCCATCAACTGAAAAATCTGTAAGAAGATCCAAAGTTACTAATCCAAAAGCTAATAATTTTCATCCACCCTCTCTTAAATTTTTTTTGGGTCCCTATGTCCTGAAATTCACCATTCCATCTCCTTCATTATCCCCACATTCTCCATCCATTAATCCTCTTATCTTTACACATTCGCCACTAAATGTGCCAATGTTGGTCCTCAACACATCTCCCCATCACATATCCATGCCATCATTCCATCCATACCATTTACAACATCCCATCCATTATCCCACATATCTTCCCCATCAAGTCCCTCTAATTCATCCTCTTGCATAATCCATTTATTCTCATAAGATTGTACCAATGTCCAACAGTCACTTTGAATATGGGATCTTAACACCTTGTATGGAACTTGATGCTTGAGTCCTTCATCCATATCCTTATTGTGTATCTTCTAAATCCCCTTATCCACATCCCTATCCTTATCCATCTCCTTCCACATGCTATCCAAAAAGTCAAAAAATCCAAAAAAATCCAAAAATCCAAAAAGTCAAAAAAATCCAAAAAAGTCAAAAAAAAATCCAAAAAAATAAAAAAAATAAAATAGTAAAGAGAAATAATATGTCCAATTGTGAAAACTTGGCAAACAAGCACCTTGGATAAGTACCATGATGAAAACCTGGCAAACAGGCGTCATACGTAAATCCTCATCTGCACTTGGGGGCAGCTCCTTGATATGCATTTCCTCCATCTGCTATGCTTCTTGCTATGCACCTGTCTTCCTATTATGCATCCTCTGCATTCATCCCCTCCATCCCACCTATCTTACACATCCTGCTTGGCATATCTCATTTATCCCAATACTTCCATCCTCCTTGTGATCTTGATAACGACAGGGGCAAACATATAAACATGCTTTTGGCACCTCTTAGCATACATCCCCCTCATCTGCACACTATCATAATCCTCATTTGCACTCGTCTACATTCCTTATCCACTTGTCATGCTACCCCCAATATCCCTTCCTTATCCATGCATCCTCTCTTCATCCATCTCATTCCTTTATTTTCCTATCCTTCTCTATTGCATCCTTCATGCCTCCTCGCACATGACATATCTAGAGTGGGGGCATCTATCTTCCTTTGTGATATGGTCCTTGGAGATATCATTCATTCCATCAGAGCAATCATTTCCATTTCTCTATCCTCATCTCCTTATCGTTATATCCATCTCCCCATCCTTATCTTTTATCCCTCCAAACAATCCTTATCTCCATCTCCCCATCCCTATCTTCCTATCCTTCAATCATAGCATCCCATTTTCCTCCATCCATCTGGTCACCTTTTCCTCTTCCAAATCCTTATCCCTCTATCCAATCCATCCAAGCGATCCTTTTCCCCTTTCGTCGTTCCTCCTCGATCCCCAACCAAGCCCCTGGCTTCACCTGAGATCTCGAAAGACCCCGCCCTGATTCATGGTGAACCCACCCTGGTCTAGGCGGACCTGCCCTGGTCCCTGGGTGGACCCGCCTTTGTCCCTAGGCTGACTGGCCTGAACTCCCAGGCGGATCCACCCGAGCTTGGGCGGACCCACCCGCCTATGGATGGATCTGCTCGAGCTCCTGAACGGACCCACCCGGGTCCGCGGGCGGACTCACCCGACTACGGGCGGTCCCACCCAACTCGGGCGGACCTTCCCAGCTCAGGCGGACTCGCCCATGCTAGACCCACCCCCGTTCATAGGCAGACTTTCCCAGACATCATCGGAGTCCACATCTATCATTGGGTCATCCATCCCAATAACTTAGACTTCATTTCGAGAATCTTGATTTTTATGTCGAAACTTCTGGAGGCCATAACTTTTGACTTAGGTGTTCGTTTGAGCTGAAATTTCATGGGTGGTTGCATTATGAGGTGGCATGTGGACTCAGAATGGATCCTACTTCAGTTGGACCCTGTTTTGCCACATTTTTGGGGCCTCAAAGTTTCATCTTGACGCTCAAAATCGCAAATTAGTGTTTTTTTCAATTTTTGAAAAATCATTTTTGTCAATAACTCATAATGCATGTCTCAATTTTGAGATGTTAGTTGGAAATTCATCCTATCTTAATTTTGGGTTTTTTTGGGAAAAAACTGAACTCTCAAATGTATGACCATGACGTTTCTTAAAATGGAAAAATTTGACAATTTTTGAAAATTGCCAAATCCAGAAAAATCTGATTGTCAACACCTTACATCCCTTAAACTCTAGAACTTGGTGTAGAATCGATCCCATCACATCCTCCAATCATTCTCATCTTCAATCCAACCCTGATCTAAGCTTTCATCTAATCCCAATTTGAGCTTAACCGAAACCCTAATATGAGCTTTAGTCCATTTGCAGTCAAGATCTTTGGATATCGAAACAAATCTTAAGATCCCTCCTGCCATCTTCAATTTTGTTCTATTAATCCATTATAATCATCCATTCACTCATTTTGAGTAAACATTCATCTATTTCAAACCTTCATCTATCATCTCAAACATCTGTTTACTCATCCATCCATTTTGAAGCTCCTTCTATGATTTTGAACTCTCATTCAACAATCCCGATCAATCGTTTACTCGTTTTGAGTAATCTTTCATCTATTTCAAACCTTCATCTTCTAGTTCCAGGAATCATTCATCTATCCATCCTATCATCCTCCCAATTCATCTTTTGATAACTATCTCAACCCTGAGCTTCGTGATCACCATCATCCTATCCAATCTAATAAGTTTATCTTGTCCCATCGTGTCGATCCAATCATTTTATCCCCTTATCTAGGGTTATCTCATCATCCTTTATCGATCATTTTTCTTTGGCCTTTTGTCGAACTACGTTGCCCCTGCACTTTCACGTAGGCAAGGTCAAACATTTGATCTGCCCCCGAGGTTCTGTCCATCCACTCCTTTATCATCTATCATCGGTATTTTCTCCTTTTCTCCATCCCATCTTTACTATCCATTGAGGTCTCTGACATGGTCTGTTGTCAACCTTTTATATCGAACTACATAGGCTTTGCGCTTTCACGTAGGCTAATATTTGATCTACCCCCGAGCCCCTAGGTCTTTAGGGTGTGTTAGTCTTGTGTCATGTCTCATGTGTCGTATTGTCGAGCTATGCCCTTATTTAGTTGGTTCTTAACAAACAAGATTCACTTGTATCATCAGATCCAATTGGTTTTGAATATCCTGTGTCATATTAGTCTTTCAATTTAGTATCCATCATCGGTCTCAATAGGATGCATCCTTCCTAACAGACCTCATCAATCACATCCATCCCTTGACCCTATGGCAAAGGACATTTGAAATTGATTGCAATTTTTTGATGCTTTTGGCTTTTGTTTATCATTTGAGCTCCCTATCATCACTTGCCATGGTCACCTTGATCCATCATATCATGGTGTGCTTTGACTAGTCAACATAGGGGTGTATCTTGATCTTTTCTTTGTTGTATTCTCGGTTGTCCCATGTAGTATGCACCAAGATCCCTGAGGTCTTGTGTTATGCTGGGGCATCCTTCTGTGCTTGTGGTTATCCCAATACCTGGCCCGACCAAGGTCATCGTGACTTTGAGGTGTTGGAATAGCCTTCTTGTTTGATGTGTTTGTTCATGCATTAGACACTAATCTTCCTTGGTCCTTTATACCTTGGTGCATCGTGTCTTCTGCTATAGTAAAACTCAGCGCTCCTAAAGATGAAAAATTGCATTTGGATTGAATTTCATCTCCATCCTCTCATCTATCAAATTCCCCCCATCCATTCATCCTTCATCACTCTCCCCTCCTAATCTCCTGTCGCCTTTTCATCCTTTCTCACCCATCACTTCACATCATCTTCCTCATATCCCCTTTTGCATCATCTTCCTCATATCCCCTTTTGCATCATCTTCTTCATCTCCCCTTGCATCATCTCATCCATTTCGAGAGCACAACCATGTTCTCTTGAACCCACATGTCCTCTCGAGTGGGCATCCTCAATCCCTAACTTTCATCTTTACCCCCATCATTTCCCTTCCTAGTCACTCCTTTGAATGATTGGGGCATCTTTCCCAATCTAACCATCTTCTTCTAGGTTCTATGTTTTAATATTATTTGAAATGATGCTACTTTGTAACTGTAGATACCTAAATTTAATCACTTCCATATGATTAAATTTGTTGCGTTCACGCCTATCATATTAATATTAATTTATTAAATTAATATTACCCCCTGTGTCTCATACTGATAAAGTATTTAATTTAATAATTAATACTTTGTCTGTTACTTTATTCCTCTCTAAATTAAATAAATACACTAATTTATTTAATTTAGTCACTTATCCTCCTTTTGATTTAAAAATCAATTTAAAATTCCTCACTTTCTCTCTCCTTGTCACATCCTCCAACATTTGCCACTTGCCTCTAACCTTCTGTTAATTAGCCTAATCCAATATTTGCACAACCTTAACCAAAATCATTAACTAAATTTAGCACCTCTTTTTTGGTCAATTCTTCCATTTTTTCCTTTTTAATGATAACCCTCTCTCCTATGTGAATTTTTAATTCACATTTATTTTCTCTAGACTCCCCTCCTTTAAATATGAATTTTTAATTCACATTCCATTCTCCCAAGGCTTCTAGAACCTTGGACTTGTCACAATCTCCACATGTGACCAAGTCCCACCTTTTTGGAGCCCACCTTTTATCCTCTAGATCATCTTGTGAATGTGAATTTTTAATTCACATTTATCCTCCCAACCACCTTTCCTTTTCCCATGTAGATTTTTGAGGAATTCTAAAATTCCTCAAAAGTCCCTTTCACTCCCACTTGGGGACAAGAAATCCCCTTTTTGTGGAAATCCTCTCATCCCCCAAGGTGCATGTCCTTTTCCACCTCATGTACCTTTTTGACAACTCATCTCCACCTCATATCCTCTTGTCCACTTCACCTCCACATGTCAAGATGTGAGGGCTTGTGGGTTCTCAACCCACCATAGCCCTTCATCTTGGCCTTGTTGGAGCAATCTTGACCGTTGAATTCTCTAGAGAATTCAAGATCCTCTATAAATACCCCCTCCTCAAGGGCATTTACACAACACTTTTTTTTTATAACCTTATGTTGCCATTGTGCCTTCACAACACTTTGTACTCTCACAACTACATGCTGTCCAAGTCATTTTAGATCATTCAACCATCTTTTGTCCATCATTTTGCATATTGAAGCTTGCATTTTAATCACTCAATCTATCATCTAAGGAGCACACAACCCATCCAAGCAAGGGCCAATCAAAGAAGTTTCAACAACAAGGGAGGTAAAAGTGTTTTGTGTTTCATTTTATTTGCATTCCTTTTCGTTGTAACTCTCTTTTGGCTAATCTTGAGGTGTCCTTGGTGTTTTGTCTTTCATGTTTCTTAGTTAGATTCACACATTTAGAGTAGCATAAAATATCAAGGTATACATTTCTGGCACGCCCGGTGGGACCCACATACGGGTCTTGCATTTAATCTTTCTTTGAGTTAAGTTTTCGCAGGAAAAAAC